>JAUNZO010003802.1:0-21170 GCA_031894775.1 Chloris gayana | reverse complement strand
TGGTTTGATCATGCACTTTTCATCCTACGATTGACATATAACTGTGTTAGAAAATAACATATGGAAAAGTAAAAATGTATATATTTGATTGACAACCTACAAAGTTTTATGCATCATGCGTGTAGATGAACAATACAACAAAGTTTAATATGAAATATCTGGAGAAAAATATGTCTTCTTCAGTTGACATTAAATGTACGAGAGTGACGAGGTGCTTCTTTCTTTAGCAAATTATTGTTAGGTCACCTTTGCAGCAACGACAACACAATCAGAACTTACAATATTTACAGCATGCCGATTTCAATTTCCCTCTCCAGGCCTCCTATGCCCCTCCCTCGAACACATCTTGTTCAAGTGTTCTCGTGTGGTACAATGGTATAAACTTCCGACACACTTCCTCACGCACGGACTCACACAGTAGGCCATGTCAAAAGATGAACTGAATTCATCAAACAACTGATGAGGCCACAAGATCACCAAAGCCCAGCTTCACCTTTCAAATGATTAGTTGCTAATGCATTTCCTGAGATAAAAGGATACATTGTTCATGGCACTCAAATAAACAAAAATACTTACAGTAGATGTATGAATTCCAAAGATGCCTCGCATTACTCTGAAGAGATGAACATCCTTCAAAGTAGTAATCAACTAATCAACTTGATCTGATCAAATCACAATTATTCTATCATTGCAGAGAGTAGTAATAAGCAACTAAGCATGCTATACTTGTTTATAGGTAAAACTAAAAAATACCTAGTCGACGTGTTTTTTTACCTAATATGTAAGTCTTCTTTTTGATACATGCAGCCTATATTCATTGAGAAGTCCCTTAAAAAAGACCCTTCCATCTTCATCAGTTTCTGAGGTTGATCATGTTCCACAACAGTCCCTATATCGATAACAAATCAGCATGTCATGATGGAATATTCAAAGCGAGTGAAGCGACAATACAAAATATTTTTTTTAAAAAAAATGGACGATATATCATTTTAGGACACTAGTTGTATTATAGAACCTAGAACAAACCTTTAGTACGAAACACTATTTAGGACTGAAAAGCAACATGAATCTCATGTTTTAGCGGAATGGTTCAGTTCGAGGCATTATCCTACTTTCAGAAAAGAGAAGAAATTGTCGTCAGAGGGGACAATAACATAGCTACAGGATTCATTGATCCATTCCAATGACAAGTTGGATCTTTCCCTATATAAAATTTAGGAGTCCCTGCTACCCATAGTAGGTTACACATTGTTGGTTGGGCAAACATGGCTCAAAAGTGTTAAAAAGGCTGGACGTGTGGAAATGAAATGAGAATAGATGTCACTTGGAAGGAGGACCACACTAGTTGACTCCCTCATTTATGGTACCAGCATGTGTGGGTGACGATGTATACAGGCCGTTTGTTTCTCTCTATAATACAAGGGTATACAACTCTCCTACATATTCAAGAAAAAAACATAAAGTAGTTGATTCCTATTTTATCAGCATTCCTTCATACCACAAAGGTAGGAGAATCCTTTTTTAGACAGGAAGGTGGAACTAAGAGAAAACACCGCATAAAAATCTGTAAACCGGAAAATAAAAGAGAATGATGCATGCATCCCTCTGTACGCATGCACTTAATTTTTAATTGGCTTGGCAGGATTGCAACAATCACACGACCTGCTACAAACAAACATTCAATGGAAAAGATGGTGGTTCGGATGCATGCATACCATCATCAATAACAAGTACTCTGGTGCAGTTCAACACAGTTGGAATCCTATGTGTAATTGTAATGAATGTACTGTCTTTGAATTCTGTCCTGATTATATTCTGAAGTATAGCATCAGTTGCATTATCAATTGATGCTGTTGCCTCATCAAGAATCAAGATTGGACTTTTTTCTCAATACTGCACGTCCCAAGCAAATTAATTGTCTTTGACCCATGCTCCAGTTCAATCCTCCTTCCACAACTGTGGGGAAAAAAAGAATACAATGTAATTACAGAAACTTTACACAGAAGAATAACGAAATGTAATGACCTACCAAGTGAATCCAGTCCTTGCTTCTCCTTAACTGCTTCGAAAAGTTGACATTTACATATAACCTTGCAAGTCAAGGGTTCAGAAGTGCGTGAGAAGCTTTTATTCCAGGATAAATGCTTATATGAGTAAGCTATATAGATCTTAGATTATGTAATTGTTACAAATAATATTGACTGAATATATGATTGTATTGAAGCACAATGAGGACTACAGAGCGAGTACATGAGGGAAATTTCAATATTACACTAATACCCTTGACTATTATACCCTTAACAGTAATAATATAACTATTTCTTTAGCCCAAGATGTTTAAATCATGATATGAACTTCAACATTATGAGTAGACTTCGAACATTCTTTCATGTTTTAGCACAGCTAAGGCTTCAAAGGTGAATATTGAAAGTGATCATGCAAGAAAGTTGAATGTTTGGTGGTAAAAGATATGCAACATTGCAACTGCAGTGATTACAGATTGTTTTTCTTTCAAAAGTTTCAGTTAACCATATAACATTCAAGAGGACCACCAAAGCTTTTGGGTCCAATCCGAAATTATAAGTATCTATAACTACTAAAGAGAAAGTGGGATTATTCTACTAAATTATGTACTTCTATTTATTTTCTCTTTACTGCCAAAGGGGTCTTGGCCGAGTAGTCAAGGCGCCTGAGCAACACCTCCTAGGTCCCGGGTTTGATCCTAGTGGGGACGAATTTCTGGAATGTGCTAAAAAAATTCCCTCGCCTCTCTGCACTCAAAGCACAGGCATAAAGAGGAGCAGAATCGATCTCCGGGGTTTGCTTGACCTGCGCGAGAAGGTCTTTTTCTTAGCAAAATACCATGGAGGCAGCTTGCCCCCGCAGCTCGAGTGTTTTTATTTTCTCTTTACTATCTTGATATTGAGGCATTTATGGGATACGTACTTTCATGATTTGCTCATCTGTGAAATGTCCTTGGGGATCCAAATTCGATCTAATGGAGCCATGAAAGAGTGTAGGATCTTGAGGAATAAGACCGATTCGAGATCGCAAGTCATGTAAGGCCATTGTAGTGATGTCTTGACCATCAATAATAATATTACCTCCAGAAGGTTCAACAAGACGAAAAATTGCATTTACCGAAGTTGTTTTACCGCTTCCTGTTCGACCGACTATCCCAATTTTATCCCCACCTTCAAATGTGCAAGTAATACGATGCAGTACTGGAGAAGCATCTTGATTGTATTTAATCTGCTGAAATTGATACCAATCAGGTCTTGTGTATAATGAACGAGAAACTGTTAGTGTAGAAATTAGTTTTCATCACTTGCCTCCAAATCATGCAGTTCTATTTTACCCACCGAGGGCCAATCAGCTGGTAGTTGATTATCATCTTCTATGTTTCCTGGTGCCTCTTCCGCAATATGCATGTATTGGTCTAACCTTTCGACAGAGATTATTTGATTTGCAAGAGAACACTGGCTTTGGATCGAGAAAAGGAATAACATATTAAGTGAAAGGCCATAAGACAACACCATTCCTATAACACCTGTGGAAAACCAACATAAACAACAATCAGCTAATCTCAATTTGGTTCCTATATCTTTTCCAGAACTATTAAAAAAAACAGGATGAGGTGCAATATCATACAATTATACATGGGCTAAGTTCAAACTTGACGTTCAAACTTTAAGTGTTATCAAACCTCGTAAATAAGCAAGGAACATCAATATAACTGAAGGACAATTTTAAATAGACAGCAGGAAAAAGGAGTTCTATTATCTTTGATAGTAAAGCGTCCTCCCTGGTTCGATGGAATAAGGAATTCAAAGATGAGTTTCAACAGGTTATGCATAACGCTAAACCAAGCACCAGGGTCCTTATGGAAATTGACTGAGTAGCCTCTTGTAATTTTGTTTATTAGGGCCTTTCTTTAGGCCTGCAGCTGCGTAAAATGTAAATAAACTTTGTCTATAAAATTTATAAAAAAATAAGTAGGGGGATCCCCTGCTGAATTCGTTCAAAAAAACACCACTTGCATTATTGCGCAATACAATTTGTGTTTCTTTTGCAAACTTGGCCCACAAATTTTAGCTCTATGTGAAGACTGAATAAATTAGTACTGTAGAAATTCATTCCAGTTCTGCTGGTCATTTGCGACATTACAGGCACCAATTTTTTATTTTGCAAACTCTAGCATTGTATTTAATTGCAGCAACACTATGTCTGCAGGTCACAGTAGTGGTCTTGGAAGCATGGCTACTTTGGAAGCACAGGAACTCCCATGTCTTTGAAGGACCTGGCCCAAGCTTGACTGATCTTCAGCTGCTTTTGGTGTCTCAGAGAACTAGGTCACAGTGAGGTGATCACTTGGCTGCCGGAGGATGTGTGGTCACGTCTCATCCTTTTTAGTTTCCTTTTTAAGACACACCTGATGTAATCTTGAGCCTCCTTACAGCTCGGTTCACAGTAAAGGAGGTTTCATTGTACGGGACCAATTTTTCCTCTCTTAATACAAAGATATGCGGCTCTCTCAAGTATTTGAGAAAAAAGAAACAATTTGTCTACAAGTGATTAGGACTCTAAGTACCACCCCCACGTCCTGGGTTCGATTACCCGTGGGAGCGAATTTTAGGCTGTGGTAAAAATAAAAGAGGCCATATGGGTGGGGTGGATCCTTGCGTTGCAAGGGGGAGCAACTTTCGTGACCTTTCTTGGCCGGGCTCCGGTTGAGCACTTCTTAAAATATAATACAGCAGGCCTGTCTTTCCCCACCGCCCTTTTTTTACTACAATATGTCCACAGGTTCACTTGCTTACTTTCAGCCAAACAAAATTTCATCTTCTCCTGCCCAATAAAATATGTTTATAGTGTTCACAAAAAGCAGGCCTGTCTTTCCCCACCGCCCTTTTTTTTACTACAATATGTCCACAGGGGGAATGTTTATGCTGCTTGCGCATAACTTTAGAATTTGATCTTATGTTGGTATAGCATCTTTCATTTCAAGCTGCACATAATTTACTGTTGACTTGTATATGTAATAAGACAAAGCGAATTATAAGAGAGGGGGTCGATTGAGACTGATTCCAGAGTTTTCCAAATCTCACTGTGACTACAATTATCCTCCTTAAAGCAGGATGGGAAAGATCTTCCAATAAAATCATCTTAAAAAAAACCTATATTGTATTTGTTTTGCACACATGTATACTTTAAATATGTCCTATTTAGATAAACAGAAAAAGGATCAGAAAGTTAAGCTTCTAGGTTACTACTATGGAAGAAATAGCAAGTTACTCCTACTACCTATTGCATTACACAGAATAGTTTAGAGTAACTCACCAGAGCTAAAAGTACCCAGTGGAAGAAGAGCAATAACAAAAGCAGAGGATGAAAGAATGGTGGCACCAATTATCTCCAAACGTTGAGTCAACCATTCAGTAGCAGCTAAACAATGAAAAAATGAGCTTGCGTTATTGTCGAGAAGCTCCAACATTTTAGAAAAAAACGATCTTCTTGGTTGAAGGTTCTGATTGCAACTGCTCCTGAAATCGATTCTCCAAGGTGATTGGCAATATGAGATTTGGTGGTGCCATTGATTCTCATCAACTCCTTTGAAGAGGCCAAGTAGTACCTCTGCAGAATAATATTTGAGCAGGACCATCAACTTATACATAGATAGGTTTTCTCTTAAATGCTGGCAAAGAAGACTACGACATAAATAAACAGATATTACTTACTTGCAGTCTTACAGACATAAATATCACAGGTGCAGCCAGAAACAAAACTTGCCAGGTGAAGTAACACAGAACACCCAAATTTATATATGCATTTATTGTTGCACAAATACTGAAAGACAAAGTAAATGGAAGGTCAAGATCAATGGTACTCAAGTCAGAAGATACCTGCATCAAAGAGTATATTACTTGCACATAATTTATATTATCATAGGTCTACAATGAGCGCCATATAATTCAACTCAAATTTGTGCACTTACACGGCTAAGTATCCTTCCAACTGGAGTGGACTGAAAGAAAGACATAGGCGCACGGAATAGGGCACTGAGCAGTTGGGAAAACAATGATCTTGATGTTTGGAGATTAAGATCAACTACTAAAAGTGCTCTAAAGACCAAGAAGATAATTGAACCTGATCCAATGGCGGTATATACCATAACCAGATTCAATGTACTTACATGGGCATTTTGAACATTGGCAGCAAGCCATGAGTTCTGTAATACATGCCCAGATGTGAAAATAATGTTAGTAACAGCAATAAGAGTAGCATAAACACATCCTCTGTTTTGGCTCAAATATATTAAATAAGGCTTCAAACCAGTATCTCCAGTTTCTCTCTCTTCTTTCCTAATTTGTTCATCACACCTATTAGAAAGGTAATTGGGGCTTGATTGATTGTATTCCAATGGTGATCATAGGTTACAATATATAGCCTATCACTAGGGCACCATCAGAGGGGAGGCGCACCCTACAGGGCGCCGGCCCTAGGTGGTGACGACAGAAACCTAGTGGGCCCCATGGGCCTAATCTAATATAGGCCTAATACATATTAATTCTAACACCCCCCCCCCGCAGTCACAACGGCTCTAGCCACAAGGCGAGACATTGAGACTGGATCTGAATTCAACAAAGGTTGATGTCGGCAGCCCCTTGGTGAAGATATCAGCATATTGGGAGGATGTAGGAACATGAAGCACACGAATATCTCCAATAGCAACCCGCTCGCGAACGAAGTGGAGGTCAATCTCAACATGCTTCGTGCGTTGATGCTGCACCGGATTGGAGGAGAGGTAGACTGCACTCACATTGTCGCAGTAAACAAGAGTCGCCTTGGATATAGGACAGTGGAGCTCTTGCAGTAATTGGCGCAACCAAGAAACTTCAGCCACAGCGTTGGCAACAGCCCTATACTCAGCCTCGGCACTGGAACGGGAGACAGTGTTCTGCCGCTTGGAGGACCATGAGACCAAATTACCACCAAGAAAAACTGCATATCCAGAGGTGGAGCGCCTAGTATCAGGACAGCCAGCCCAGTCAGCATCTGAATAGACAATCAGTTCGGATGGTGAGGAAGGGTGAAGCTGCAGACCAAAATGAACCGTGCCACGGACATAACGAATGATGCGCTTCATGGCAGTAAGATGAGCCTCCCGAGGATCATGCATATGAAGGCATACCTGCTGCACTGCATAGGCGATATCAGGGCGAGTGAATGTCAAATATTGCAAGGCACCAGCGAGGCTGCGAAACTGTGTGGCATCGGCAACAGGAGGACCGGCAGCAGCAGCAAGCTTAGGATTAGTGTCAACAGGTGTGGTGCAAGGTTTGCACTCAGCCATGGCAGCACGGTCAAGAATATCCAATGCATACTGCTTCTGAGAGAGGAACATGCCGGAAGCATTGCGCTGAACACTAACACCGAGGAAATGCTGAAGCTGTCCCAAATCCTTCATAGCAAACTCTGCCTGAAGATTAGTGATAATGCGCCGAAGAAGGTCAGGTGAGGAAGCAGTCAACACAATGTCATCGACATAGAGGAGAAGGTACGCCTGCTCAGCACCATGAGTGAGAACGAACAGGGAGGTGTCGGACCGAGCTTCAGTAAACCCATAGTGAGAATGTGAGAGGCGAAGCGGCTGTACCATGCTCGAGGAGCTTGCTTGAGACCGTACAGGGATTTGTTGAGCCGACAAACATAATCCGGATGAGCTGAGCTGACAAAACCTGCGGGCTGACTGCAGAAAACTGTCTCGGTGAGAGTGCCATGAAGAAAAGCATTCTTGACGTCGAGTTGATGAACTGGCCACTGGCGGGAGAGGGCGATGGACAGCACGGTGCGCACGGTGGCGGGCTTAACCACCGGGCTGAATGTTTCGTCATAATCGACTCCCGGTCGCTGGGTAAAACCCCGAAGGACCCAGCGGGCCTTGTACCGATCAAGGCGTCCCTCAACATCAAACTTGTGACGAAAGATCCACTTGCCCGTGACGACATTAGCACCAGAGGGTCGAGGAACAAGGTCCCAAGTGTGGTTGGCCTGTAGAGCAGCATATTCTTCTTCCATGGCAGCACGCCAATGCGGGTCAGCAAGGGCTGCTTGGAATGACTTGGGCACCGGTGAGATGGCAGCAGCCTGATATGCAGCAGGGAGGCGGTAACCTTGCTTGGCCCGAGTCACCATTTGATGCGCGTTCCGAGTTGGGGAAATCGGAACGGCACCCTTGGGTAGGACGGCGGGGCGCTCCGGTGACGACGGTGGTGCAGGGGCCGGGCGTCGAACATAAACATGATGAATGGGCGGCTTGACGAAGGTCGAGGCCGCGCGTGGCGCGGGAACCACGGGAGGCGAGCCAGCAGGGGACGGAGCCGCGTGTGGCACGCCGTGAGGCGATGTAGGCGCGGCTACGGGGGCCGCGCGTGGCTGGGGCGATGACGGCGTCCGCGCTGTTGGGGGCGCGGAAGGGGCGCCTGTCCTGGGCAGGGGTGGTGGCAACACCAGCTCCGGAGCCTCAGCCGGGCTAGGCGCACCGGGAAGGGGCCCGGTCGACAGCGAGGTGTGCGGGCCGCCATAGGAGCGCCGGGGTGGACCTGCAGGGAAATAACTCCGGGTGCAACAGGAGCGACATTAGTTAGAAAGTCAAAGGAGGCTTCGTCGAGTGGAGGAGTCGACTCCGCAAAGGGAAATGCTGACTCGTCAAAGACGACGTGCCGAGAGATGTAGGTGCGGTTTGACGTGCGGTCAAGACAACGATATCCTTTGTGATCGGGGAGTACCCAAGAAAGACACACCGAGTGGAGCGAGGAGCGAGCTTATGTGGCGCCGTAGCGGTGAGGTTTGGATAGCACGCGCAACCGAATATGCGAAGGTGAGCATAGCTAGGTGTTGTACCGTGGAGGGCAGCATGTGGGGTGGAGGCAATGGTCGTGGAAGGCCGCAGGTTGAGGAGGTGGGTCGCGAGTGCCTAAGCCGTCGGCCCGGAATCGGGGTGGTATGGACGCTTGAATGAGCATGGTGCGGATGGTGTTGTTTATGGTGCGGATCATGCGCTCGGCTTTCCCATTCTGCTCGTGATGTATGTGGGCAAGACATGCGGAGAATAGCACCTTTGGTCAAGAAGAAAGACCGAGAGGTGTTGTTGTCGAACTCACGGCCATTGTCGCACCTGGACAGATTTGATGTGAGTACCAAACTGCGTGGTCACATAAGCAAAAAAGTTAGCTAGTGTGGAAAAAGTATCGGATTTGAGACGCAGTGGAAACGTCCAAAGGTAATGGGAGCGATCGTCAAGAATGACCAAATAATACTTGTAACCGGACACACTCAAAGCCGGAGAGGTCCACGAGTCACGAGTGTATGAGATCAAAGGGCTTGAGAGCGCGCGAAGAGGAACTAGCAAAAGGTAATCCGGTGTGACGACCAAGTTGACAAGCATGACAAATATTATTGTGGGGTTCTTTATTACAAATGATAGCAGATGAACTACTAAGCCTAGCAAGAGTATCATGTCCCGGATGTCCTAAGCGGCGATGCCAAATGGAGGATGGCGCGGTGACCGGGAGAGCACTGCAGGTGGAGCCGGCCGTCGGTACGGAGATGGTGTAGAGGGGCCGGAGCTATTGCAGCGGATAATCTCTTTCCGAGAGCGCAGATCCTTCACGAGAGAGGCCAAAGGGGTCAAATTCAATGGAGCAAAGATTGTCGGTGGTAAATTGGCGGACGGACAAGAGGTTCGAATAATGTGAGGTGCAACTAGAACATTGTAAAGATGAAAGGCACCTGGAAAGGAGGTATGGCCGATACCGTGACGGGAAGGATGGACCCATTGCCAACAACGATAGATGATGGCAGTGAAGGATTAGGGGAAGGGGAGTATTCAAATTACCAGCTGACGGTGTCATGTGTGAGGAAGTGCCGGAGTCGACCACCCAATCCGTAGTGGGAGGTGGTGGGGTCAGCTGCACCGTAGAGAAGGCGTTGGCGAGCGTGTCCGGGGTCCAAGGCAGCCGGGCGCCATGCTGCTCGGGCGGCGCGGGTGCTTGGAGCCGAGGCGGGGCCGCGGCTCTGTGGAGGCGCGGGCGAGAGCTGTTGTCCGTAGGGCGATGGCGGTGCAGGGGCCACGGGGCCGTGGAACATGGGCTGCGGCAGGAGGAAGGACGGAGGCGCCCGGAGCCGAGGCGCCATGAAGAAGCCGGTGGCCGGGGCGCCGGAGGGCGCCGTGCGCGAGGTGCGCCGGCTCGGGGTCCGGGACCGGGCCAAAGTTGGATGGACCCGGTCCAGGGATCGTAGAAGGACGGCTGCCACCGGCCGCTGCCGTTGCCACCGCCACCATTGCGCCGACGGCGACGGCGGCCGCCGCTGCCGCTCCCTCTCGTGCCGCTGCCATTGCCACCGTTGCCGCTGCCATGCCCATTGCCGATGTGCTTGTTGCGGCGCGAGGGTGGGTGGGCGTTGGGGCGCACCGGCGGGACGCGGCGGCTGGTTGGCGACAAGGGCCGAGCAGTGCTTGCGGTGGGTGCCGGCTTGCGGATCTCTTCAAGGCGAAGGTCGGCAACCACGTCGTCATACGAGGGCAGGGGCTTCGCCTTATGATCCAGCCTCCAAGGTCTTGGAGGCGCTCGTTCGAGCCGCGCACGATGTTGAGGACGAGTGTGCGGTCGGTGATGAGCTCGCCGAGATCGGCAAGGGCGTCGGCCATGGCACGCATACGGCGCGATGAGTCCGTGACGGAGAAGTCGCCCTGCACAAAGGAGCGGAACTCGGCGTCGAGGTGAAGGGCGCGGGTTTCCTGGTTCCCGAGGAACCGGCGCTCAATGCCTAACCGGACGAGAGCGTGCGGTTACGCCGCGGCGGTCGTCGACGATCTCCATGAGCTCCGGAGTGATGGTGTGGAAGAGCCATGACACGACCACGCCGTCCATGCGGAGCCAAGCCGGGACAGTGGGGTAGATGGCATCGTCCAATACGTGCTCCGAGAGGGAGAAGCGTCGGAGGGTTAGGAGGTGGAGGCCACGCCGGCGGCCGTATTGGGTGGAGACCGGATCCGGGACGATCGGCACTAGGGTGCGGATGTTCCGGACACCGGATGCCCGGGCGTGGAGGTTGGCCACGGTGGTGGCCTCAAGGTAGGCCGCGGCATCTTCCTCAAAGGGCGCCTCGGGCGATCGCGGCTCCTCGGCCTCACGGGCAGCGCGCTCCGGTGCCGCGACGGCGGCGCGCTCTCGCTCTAGGACAGCGGCGGCGGCGTTGGCGCGGGCACGAGCGGCTGCAAGGGCGAGGGCTCGCTTCTTGGCCTCGGCATCCCGAGCGGCGGCTTCCTCCATCGTCCCGGCGGCGGCGTCGTCGGCGGCCTTCTTGGCTTCGGCGGTGGCTGCCTTGGCGGCGGCGTCCGCGGCAGCGGAGGAGGACATGGTCTGGCGGGTAAAGGAGGTTTAGCGGAAGCAAGGGTCCACGAGGATCGAGTGGACGCGTGATACCATATTAGAAAGGTAATTGGGGCTTGATTGATTGTATTCCAATGGTGATCATAGGTTACAATATATAGCCTATCACTAGGGCACCATCGGAGGGGAGGCGCACCCTACGGGCGCCGGCCCTAGGTGGTGACGACAGAAACCTAGTGGGCCCCATGGGCCTAATCTAATATAGGCCTAATACATATTAATTCTAACAACACCCTGATGGCTTGGCATAATCTACTCCCCTGTCATGAGCAACACCAGTATTCTTCATAAACTTACTCTTGCTTCCATTATACACAATGCTGCCAACGTCTGGAAACTCGCCAGTGCCTTTATGTGCATTCACAAGGTCCTGAAACTCTTTGGAAGCTGCTAGCAGATCTTCATATGAAGCCGCATGCATAATATGTCCTTGAGACATTAACTGCGAAAAATGGATTTTTCTGACTGTAAAATGGAGTTCCTTAGCTACATAAGCCTCTGTTGGCAGCAATGCTTACCAGAACAGAATTAAATGCTTGTAAAAGCTCCACTTGATGCGTTACTAGCACAACAGTCTTTTCTACTAAAGCTCCCATCACATATTCCTGCAAATGAAATTGAAATTCAGACAACTCTAAAACTGATCCAACTAAACTGAAAAGCTTACGCATTCATACATTAAAAAGATATGTAGCAGTATGTGCATCGACAGAGCTGAAAGGGTCATCCAAAAGATATATGTCTGCATCATAATAAAGTGCACGAGCTAATTGAATGCGCTGCTTCTGTCCTCCACTAAGAGTTTCTCCTCTTTCCCCAATTTGAGTAAGATCACCAAAGGGCAGGTTCTTAAGATCATACACTAGTGAGCATTGTTGAAGAGTCTTTTCATATCTTGGCTTGTCCATGGTAGATCCAAAAAGTATGTTGTCCTGTACAGATCCTGATTGGATCCACGCATTCTGAGAAACGTACGCCACTTTACCAGAAACGTGAAGCTGCAGTTAAGTTTATATCAAAAGAAATCAATATTTGCAAAAGTAGAAATAGTAGAATAAAAAATCAATTGAAAATTTGGTTAATAATAATATGGATTTTTCTCCATAGAATAATCCATATTTCCTAGTTTAACTAGGTGCCAGTACTAGTCAACTTATGTCATTCTATAAAGGTATAATATGCATTTCAGATATACTGCCTATGTAAAATAATACTTTCCTGAGGACAGCTGTAGCATGAACACTTATGATAACAAAAGTAACAAATCCTTTAATCCCAAGCAAATTGGGGTAGGCTAGAGATGAAACCCCGAAGAATCAAAGAACAACGTGATGACAGTTATTAAATGAAAAAGAAAAAAAGTACCAGTTCACAACCCACCTCTATTTTCCACTTGGCGGAATGGGAGGTTCTGATGAAAGGGGTTTGCCTAATACAAAGTAAATTAGTACTACACACATTGTGATGTTTCATAGATAACTATAGCTATAAACTGCAGAACATTTAGACAGATCGCTAGCATACAGAAAAAATGTTAATAACGGAAACACATTTACCACATAATATTTGCAACATGATATAAGTAAATATAGGAAGTATTGAGTAATTACATAAACAGCTAGTATGGATCATTATTCATGATGCATTAAGCAATAAAGTAGGTAAAAAATTGAGCACATAAGTATACCATTCCTTCTGTCCTTGGGACCTCCCCTAGTATAGCTGCTAATAGAGTTGATTTTCCTGAGCCAACCTCACCACATATTGCTAGTTTTGTTCCTGCTTTCACCTCCAAATTGATATTGCTCAAATTCGAATGTTTAGAGCTATCCCATGAGAAACACCCAGATTTGACTATAATAGGATACTGACAAGGTGCATTATACTCCGTCCAAGTTTGTTCCTTCTGAAGCTCAGATGTACCAAGAAATTCACTTATTCGTGAAGAGGCGACCCTAGCTTCAATTACAGATCCAATAACATTTGGAATATGATTGATGGGATCCTGAACAAGACGTTGTACTGCTACAAAGGTAAATACATTGCTAGGATCAAGTGGAACTCCTAGAAAGTAGCATGCCAAGAACGTTGCTGCTGAGACGAAAGCAGGTGACGCCCAAAACAGAACACTAGTATATGCTTTTCCCATCTGAAATTCTGACAAGCATTTTAGCTCCAGCTCCCTAAGATGCTCTATAACACCATTGAAATAGGGTTCCCATGCATAAAGCTTCAAGATTTTCATATTTACAAGAGATTCAGACAATGATTTTAACCTCAGATCTTGAGCTTTCATGAGTTTGTTATGACAATTTTTCTGATGCTTAGCAAGCGGCACATTCAGAAGAACAGTCAGAACTATAACGAACAAAGATGCTATTGTCGCCGAACCAACCGTGTTGTATAATACTGTCAAGGCAATGCCAAGTTGGAAGCCTGTAGTCCATATCCGATGGAACCAGAAAGGAAACTCCCCAACCTTGTAGGCATCCACTGTGAGATAGTTCATGATCTCCCCGGAAGAATGATCTGTAGTAGCAAAGGAAGGTAACTTCTGTAGCTTTTGGTAAATAGCAGCCGACAGGAGTGACCTTACTTGAATTCCCACTCGCTGCGTGTGAAAATACCACTGTCTCTGGGCTAATGATTCCAAGCATTTGGACAAAAGAAGTCCAAGAGCTATAACAAAACCTTTGTGCCTGAAAGCTTCTTTTCCAGATGAAATATTGATAAATTCCCGTAGGAGCAATGGACCAGCAGATAGAGTGAGTACCTTGAGCAATGCAAAGAACCCAGAAACTAGAATCTCCCTCTTGTAGCATGAAACAATCACCCGAAAAAGAGATGATTGTCTGGACTTGAATTTATCTACGAACATTGAGTGTTGGGTGCCTGCTTTGTCTGCAACACCCAAAAGAGGTATGTCTTTCTCATCAAGAGGCTTCTGATATCCCTTATTCATCAAGGCATTCATCCACCAAAAAGACATCTTGCTAAAAACTCCAGCCATGTAGAAATGAGACTCTGATTTCTGAAAATCAGAAGCATCCTCATCGGCTTCATCGTTCAGGCGGTTGTGCAATATAGCTTCTTTGTAGGCTGTGCCATTTCACATATAAGAGAAAAGTTAAAAAAAAAAAAAAAAAGAGAGAAGAGGTGTACAGTTACTATTTACATCTATCCAATATATGAAGGGACACCATTTACCCTTGATTTTTTTTAATGAACATTTACCCTTGATATGATAAACAAAGATGGAGGATGTTTTGCGCACATGTATGTTGGGGTAAATTATGCATACTTCGAATATAGGTCATGGAGGGTAGGCTTAGGTGAAAGTGAAGTCATCATGGATCAGTAGTTTTTTCACCAATCCTTTGCACCTTAAAAACTTATATGTAAACTACCCCCCCCCCCCCCAACACACACATCTCATAACATCTATAATACTTGTACTGTTACCGGTAGTCACCGGGAATGTTCATTCCTGTACCAAAAAAAGAGCTGGCACTAGATACTCCTGCAAGATAAGAACGTATTCCAACCCTTAATGACCAGAATCCAACTAATGCTTCAGAATTATGAAAGGAGCTTCTATAGTTAGGTATTACGAAGACATTATATAATCAAGAGAAATACAATTATATCTAGTATTGACCAATAGTTGTGCAATATAATACCTGACAGGTATAGAAGTGTCAAATAAGAGGTTAATAACTATGATATTACATAGAACTGTACTTTCACAACAGTAACGATACAGAGTAATAAGGTATCACTAGGTGTCTAGATACCTGCACTAGTATCACTACACTACCAAAACCAATGGAATACAAAGTAGTTGGACCAGGAAGCTTCTAGTGAAACTTGATTTTGGTACTAAAAACATAATTGAGATTTGCCAACACACCATTTATTGATTTTCAGTCCTCAAATATTTGGGGATTTTTTTTTCATTTCTTTCATACTCGTACAACTGTCTAATGACATTTCATGTTACAAGGTCCATAATGAGAGGCTTTTGTCAACATCACGTCATGCTTTAGTAATGAACAAGTAAAAAGGTACGGATAATTTGAACATAATTATCAGTAGATGTTTACTTTGTCTCATACCCCCTCTTCTGCTGATTTAATGATTTACCCTCAGCGCCGCAAGCCACGGTTGCATAGGCAAAGATGTAAAGGCTGCTCCTTTTTGTACAGTTTGGTGCTTTACTTCTATTTAATATAATATCTACCACAGCAGGGACTTCTCCTGCTATAATATTAAAAAAATGACTTACCCTATGCCAATCCCTATTAATTGCTGCAGTTTATTACATCATCAGACTGGCAATTGAAGAGCAAGGTCTTCCTTGAAGATGATAATGCCAGTCATGTGTACTCGTCACACTTTGACTCACCATGATGGTGAGAGGCTGAGAGCACATATGCATATTGGACTAGATGTTTTCTACCCTAATTTGCACTGCAGCAGCTCTGATTAAGAGGTGTTTCTATAGTTATTAGTGTTTTGTTTGTTGTCCATATGACCATTTGATGTTCATTTCCATCTTCAATTGTCTACAAAACCTTTTCTTTTCATCAAACGTATTGTCTGATTTTCCCTTGTTACATTGAAATTTCTGAATATAAAAGGACAAACAAAATCGAAACATTGCCAAGATAACTCGGTTTAGAATCACATGTATAATGTTGAAATTGTCATCACAAATATAACCAAGGAAACAGGAACTCGCCTTTGAGGCGGGGGCGTGGAGAGGTAGTCTGAATCCAAGTTAGCTGGGGACGTGGCGAGAAATGGCAGAGGCGACGATGGCGAGAAGCAACCGCGAACAGGGGCAGTGAGTGTTGCCTGAATCCAAGTTGGTTGGGGAGGGCATGACAGAGCAAGCGGTCGGCACAGGGAGCGGGAAGCACAGCGCCGGCAACAAGTGTTGCCCCCATCCCACCCAAACAAACCGCACCACCTCCTCCGACTCTGACGACCTGGATAGGCAGCCGCCGCCCGCCGGGACTGGGCAGAAAGGAGCCAGCAACTTTCTGTGCAATGGTCTGGAGCCTAAGCTCATCTTCGGTGGACCTGTAGGGATCAAACAAATGCTGAACTGAGCCCATTAACTTTAGGAAGATTCATTGAGCCTACGTGATCAAAGGATTTCAGGCTTCCAAAATCCAAATCTACAGCGCTGCCTGTTAAGACAGTGTTTTGGTTAGTTCCAATTTCACTGCCCTCGATCAGGCGAAATCACGTACCTCTCGGAAAAATTTGAGACATTGTGTCCGCCGCCGCTGTAGCCACAAGTTGGCGGCGCTTGAAGAGAGTCGATGGATGAGGGGAAAGATTGGTGAAAAGGCAGGCGGTGGACAAGATCGGAATGGGGAAGAGAGAGGTTGCTGCCTGCTATAAACCGGCAATATTACCGTTGCATCCGATTTCCCCTTCAAAGTTTCCTATTTTGATTTTAGTTAAAATGGGAAAAAGTAAAAAACACTTCAAAAGATCCAACTCCCTCCATCTCTTAATATAGGGTATTTTTTACTTTTAGACATCTATTTTAACCGTCCATTTTATTCAAATTTTTTGTAAATTTTTTTTATTATCATTTATTTCAATATCATATTTACTTTATGTATGACTTATCTATTTTAATATTTTTATAAATATTTTGAATAAGACGAATGATCAAAGTTTATGTCTTCCAGTCAAAAGCGTCCTATATTAAGAGAGAGAGGGAGTATTTACCATGCTCCTCATAATTCTGCTCGTCCTAACTCCCGATCGCCTCTTATGGTCAGCATATGACACTAGCTTCGCAGGGGGGGGTTGGCGGGGGCAATGTGCAGTGGCTTGGGGCTGCACCCCAACCATTGCAATGCAGAGGACTAGGCATTGTCGATCTCAGAACGACGAGATTTACGTCAACTTGAGGTGGTTATGGCTGCAGAGAACTAACCCATCAACTCCTTGCAATACACAGCAAAATTGGTATATAACATGTTCTTGTGGCAGCACTGAACTCGCAGAGGCACAGCTCATATGGAAAACTTGGGCACCGCAGAAGGTAAAGCTATTCATGTACGTGGCTGTGCAACAGAGAACTTGGACGGTCGAGTGCAGGCCCGTCCTTGGGCCAGTGCGACCTGTGCGACGGCACAGGGCCCCCAGTTTTCAGGGGCCTCCAAAATACTACAACCCATGTACATATACTTCTAGTATGAGAGCCCGTTTAGCACAAAAATGATAATATGTATGTTATTCCATATCCATAATATCAGTTGCCTTTCCAACACCATGTAGGCATTCGAGCACGATTCTGTTATCGACCGACGTTTCGGTTGCCGCCGCCTGCCGGTTCATGTTCTGCGGCAACATTGAGTTTCTACTCCTCGCTGATCTGATCAAGGCTTCGGAACATCCAGGAGTGGGAGAACTGGGTAGAAGACTTGCAATCCGTAGCTGCTTTGCACATCACCATTAGTCTAGGTGAAGCCGTAAGTTCTCCTTTCTGTTTGCTTCAAACAATAGCCTTGCTGATGAATCCGTGAATGCAATTGAATAGTATTAGTGAGTTATCTTATTTCTTATTCATTATTAAATCTAGTATTGTTTTAATTTTGCTAGAAAGTCATCAACCAAGTCTTCTACGAATCGGGTTAGGAGATATGATTTTAATTGTCAAAAGCATAAAAAGAAACAAAGACTTGAGAAACTAAATGAATCTTTGAAAGGAGCTATGTATAGATTTATCATAAAAGAACCATAAGAATGATGTTGTTCAGTTCAGATATAAATTTGTACTTATATGTATATTTGCTTTAACTGCATTACAACCTATATCTTGGTGTTCTTGTATATATCACGGGGCCTCATTTTAGATTTTTGCACTGGGCCCTAAAATTTACCGGGACGGCCCTGGTCGAGTGAAGGCACCGGGACCGGCATGGACTGTAGGCAACCATTGCAATGTGCAGTGGCTTGGGGCTGCACCCCAACCAGTGCAATGCAGAGGACTAGGCATTGTCGATCTCAGAACGACGAGATTTGCGTCAACTTGAGGTGGTTATGGCTGCAGAGAACTAACCCATCAAAGGCGTGGGCAGGGCTTCCACTGCAATGCGACAAAGAAGTGCAGTATATGTTCGATACATCAATTGCCATACAAACTGGAAATGGAGAACTCACACGGTTCTGGACAGGCCGATGGATTGGCGAATCATCGATACAAACACCGGCACCGGAGCTATGCAAGGCAGTCTCTCAGCGCATCTTGAAGACCAGAACACTTCAACAAGCCCTACAAAATAGACAATGGATCAGAGACATTAGCAGCCCCCTCATAGTCCTCGTCGAATATCTGAAGATCTGGGACATCATGCAAACGGTCCAGCTAGTACCAGAACAAGAGGACAGAATCTGTTGGCGCTAGACTAACTCCTTGCAATACACAGCAAAATTGGTATATAACATGTTCTTGTGGCAGCACTGAACTCGCAGAGGCACAGCTCATATGGAAAACTTGGGCACCGCAGAAGGTAAAGCTATTCATGTACGTGGCTGTGCAACGGAGAACTTGGACGGTCGAGTGAAGGCACCGGGACCGGCATGGACTGTAGGACCACTAAGAGCAACTCCAGCAAGAGCTCTCAAATCAAGACTCCTAAATCCAATTTAGGAGCTGGGTCCCACATTTTAGATACGAAAACAATTGTCTCAACTCCAGCAGAAGCTCCAATCCATAACCCCTAAACACGCAGGCCCCATACGTCAGTCCCATCCTATCTTCAACCCCGGTCACCAGACGAGGTCGTCGAGGAGGCCGTCTGCCACCGAGCACCGCTCTGTCCGGATCGAGCACCGCCGTGGCCCAATCTGCCCGTGCCCAAAGTGGATCTTGCCCGCCTCTTGCCGGAGGCAGTCCCGGTCGACCGGGAGCGCGGAGGCGGCGGCTGCGGCCTGCGGGCTGGGAGCACGGAGGCGGCGGCGCGTCCTGCGTGAAGAAAGGAGGCGGGTTGGACGACAGACGCGGCACCAGGCGGCGACGCGTCCGTGCGCGGCCGGGCGACTGGCACCAGGCGGCGGCGTCCTCGCGGGCGTTCACTGGTCGGGATGTGGCAGCCAGCCAGGGCGGAGGCAGGGGAGGCCGGGGTGCGACGGCCAGTCGGGGCGAAGGCAGGGGAGGCCGCGGTGCGGTAGTGCGGGCCGCTGCGAGATGAGCAAGCCGTCCCGGCGTCGAAACGCAGGGGAGAAGCTTTGGCGTGGATCTTGGCGTTAGCGAACGGCGGCGAGGCGACGCAGGGGAGAAGCTCGGTGTGGATCTTGGCGGACGGCGACGAGACGAAGCAGAGGGAGGCGGCCATCCAAGCCGGGAGGACGCGGAGGCGTGGTGCCGGCCGGAAGGACGCGGAGGCGTGGCGCTGACCGGGAGGACGCGTGGGCGGTAGGAGAACGCGGCGGGCCGCGTTCACGAGGCGCTGGCGTCCGCGGCGGGCGTGCTGGCTGTCGCGCTGGTCCTCCTCGGCTCCACCTCCGTCATTACGCCGCTGCCTGTGGGGCAGCTGGAGGTCGTAGAATCCGGCAGGGCGCGATAGGAGGCGGCAGCGACCAGGAGGGCGCGGTAGGAGGCGGCGGCGGCGCGTCGCCGTGAGGTAGGCTGTGGTGGCGGCGCGTCGTCCGGGAAGTAGGCAGCGGCGTTCGGCCGGGAGGTAGGCGGCGGCGCGTCTACAGGAGCAAGGAGAGGAGGGAAGAGAGAACAGGAAAGAGAGAGGAGAAAAGGTAAAAAGAAAAAGAAGAAATAAAAAAATGTGGACTCCACTGACAGCTGGACTTTAGGAGGCGGGAAAGAGACCTCCCATTTCCAGAGGGTTGGAGGAGGGTTCCAGAGGGTTGGAGGAGGGATTTAGGAGCAGGTATGGCTTTAGAGTTCACGTAGAAGGTCTCGCTGGAGTTGGTTTTAGCCAAACTCCTAAATTTTAGGATTGGAAGGCAGTTTAGAGGGACTGCTGGAGATGCTCTAACAGGCTCCAGAAACGATCGAACACCTGCTACTGCATTCCCCGGTCGCCAAGGAGGTCTGGTGGGAGGCGCTAAACATCATAGGCCTGCAGCAACGCTTCGTAGATGACTCCCTCAACATTCATGACAAATGGATCCTCAACTCTCGGGCTTGCAAAAGCAGAAGAAAAAAGGGATGGACACTTTGTTCAGCTCATCTGTTGGCATCTCTGGAAAGAGCGCAATGGAAGAGTGTTCAGGGGAGAAGGCTCCAATGTCAGGCAGATTTGCAGCGCATAAAAGATGAGGCCGTTCTATGGATCGCAGCTGGTGCCAAGCACCTAGGTAGTCTAGTGTCAGGAGGTTCTATGGATCGCAGCTGGTGCCAAGCACCTAGGTAGTCTAGTGTCAGGAGAGTAGGCTGGTGCCAAGCTAAACCGACGGCCGACAAAAAGTCTTCTATGTTTGCACTCCTAATCATGTAATGGCTACCGTCGGCGACAAAAGTGGCACGTGTTGTGTATGATCATCGATCAAACCAACACGTGCGGGGACAGGTGACGTGTTGTGTAAGATCATCAACCAAACCAACACATGCAGGGACAGGTAACGATCTTACACAAAAGGCTAGGCCGAGGCCCGAGGGAGCTCAGAGAATTTAGCAACCAACACCAACAAAGGACGGTGGGGGAGTGAGCAGCTGGAGGTTGAAGACGG
>JAUNZO010003800.1:0-31026 GCA_031894775.1 Chloris gayana | reverse complement strand
CCTCCCGCGGTGGAGGTGGAGCCATGGAATCCATGACCAGTTGCGGGTAGCCCAACCAACCGCACACCGCGCAGGCGACAACCAAGAACGGGCTTCTGAGGCCTAGTCATGGCCAAACGGGCCGCCCGGCACGGCACGGCCCGAGCCCAAAAAGGCCCGGCCCATTTACATTTCGGGCCGGCACGGCACTAATTTACTTTCAGGCCGTGCTGTGCCGGCCCACGTGCATGGGCGTCGGCCCGCGACACGGCCCGAAAATGTTTTTCGGTCTATTCGGGCCGTGCTGGCCCGTTAAGCCCACGGGCTTAACAGCCCAATAAGTATTTTTTCGGCCCAACAATGTTAAAAATCTTGGAAAAATAGATAACAACATAGCAAGATGGAGATTTGAACCTTGAATCTCTAAGATACAAGTCAAATGCTTTACCACTAAAGCACTTCACCATTAGTGTTGATTATGAAACATGTATATTATTTAATTCCGTGCCGTGCTTTATCGGGTCAAAAGTGTGGCCCGTCGGGCTTCATCGGGCCGCGTCCAATCCTTGCCGGGCCGGGCCGCCCATCATGCCCTACCCTCGGCCCGAGCACGGTCCGATGGTGCGTGCCGGGCCAGCCCGGCCCGAAACCAATCCGTGCCGTGCCGGGTTCGGGTCGAGCCAAAAAGTATGCTTCGGGCCTGCCCGTTTAGCCCGGCCCGTTTGGCCATCATTACTGAGGCCTAGCCACAACTACACTCACATGACAGTCCAAAAGCCCACCTGTGAGCACAAGCGGATGTGGAGAAATCGGGCTGCTTCTACGCAGCACTTAGCACATACGACCAGGGTTCAAAGAACCGGGGTTAACCGGCCGGTTAACCGGTAAACCGGTCCGGGCCGGTTACACGGTTGGCCGGTTAACCCCGGTTCAAATTCAAAAATTTTCAAAATTTGAAAAAATTTGTACAAAAAATTTGTTAAAAAACTAGAGAAGAAATAAAGATTTATGGTAAAAGAATAATATGAAATTAAGGTTGTTTAACATAGCAAAAATTCACGGAATACAAATAAAGGTAAAAAGGCCATAGAACTTTATAACCGGTTGGTTAACCGGTCAAACCGCCGGTTAACCACTATAACCGACCGACTAACCCTCCCTCTCCCAAATCTAAATTTTCTTTTTTTTAGCTAAATAGAAAACATAGTCGTAGGTAATTTAGATAGAACATAGTCCCAAATTTAAAATAGAAAGTCATTGACATTATTTTTTAAAAGCTAGGTAATTTTCTTGATGTATAATTATTTGTTGAAGACTATATTTTGGACAACTATAGCCGAGACATGAGTGAAAGTCATATTTTTCTATGTATCATGTATAATTAATCTTGTTGTTGTATGAATTTGTGAACAATATGAGTTAGACAACTATATTTGACTTTTCATTGGGCTGGTTGTGTTGTGTCCTATGAAGTGGATATAATATGAATTTATGTCTAAAATTATCATTAATATTTTAGGGCATTAATGCATTTTTCCTATTTTTCTGATTTTTTCTTGATTCTATTGTAATTTGCACTTGTGCTCGAAAACCGGTCGGCTAACCGAGTCCGACCGGTCGGTTAACGGAATAACCGATCGAGCTAACCGGTTGCCAACCGTCCCAAATAAAAAATGAATTTTGTCCGGTTAGCGAGCCGGTTTTTCCGGTTATCCGGTTAACCGTCGAGCCGGCCCCGTCCGGTTCGACGGTCTGTTCGGTTTCATAAACCTTGCATACGACTGCACATTTCAGTACGGCTCCGATCGTTCAACTTCAACCGGATCTCGTGCCGGCCCCGGCTATTGGGCAATCATCAACTGGTTCGCGGTTCCACGTACGCGTCGGTTGCACGCACCACACCGCCGGTGGCTAACATTCGTTGCCGGTGCCCACCATCGTCCCGGTTCACCAGCTCGATCAATAGAAAACGGAGTTATGATTGAAACGAAATCGAAAAACCAAAGTGCAGCTTACGGATCGGGCCCTTGTGTTTGATGGATCGGGCTCAATTTTAATCATAGTAGCGGTTTCGGCTTGGAAGAAGTCCTTTTTACCTTCTCTAACTATTACGGTAGTTCGGTTTTGGTCCCTCAATTATAAAACCGGGTAGGATGACTCTCTCAACTTTTAATACCGTTCATTTTTCCTCCCTAGACGGTTTGGATAGTGGTATTGGTTGATGTGGCATCATGAGCCCACATGTCGATGTGCCATGTCATTTTTTTCTTTCTTATTTTATGATGATTTTTTCTTTCCAATACTTAGCTTATAAAGCATAAAATTAATTAAAAATATTTTACAAATATTAAATACGTTAATGAACAACTTTTCCAAATTTGAAATAAAGTTTGAATAAAATTGTCCAATTTGCAATAATAAAATGATATTCCGAAATTTGAATTCAAAATTTAATTTGATTTTGATTTTTTTCAAAATCAATTTTTTTATTCGTTCCATAACTTCTGTATTATGAGCATAAAAATTCTTATAATTTTCTAAGCTCCGGAAGTTATATTTTAGAAGGAAAAACCATTGAAATAAAAAAATATAACGTGGCACATCGACAGGTGGGCCCGTTGTGCCACATCAGCAAATACCACTATCCAAACCGTCAGAGGAGGAAAAATGATCGGTATTACAAGTTGAGAGAGTCATCCTACCCGATTTTGTAATTAAGAGATCAAAAACGAACTATCGCAATAGTTAGAGGAGGTAAATAGAACTTCTTCCTTTCGGCTTCCGCCTCCGCGGATGTGGGCTAAAGATGGCAACATTGGCATCTGTTTCGACATCATAAGCCCACGAGCCGTCATGGTATTGGTATGTATCGGGCCGCTTCGACGCAGCACTTTGCACTTGATACGCCTGCACTTTTCGTACGGCTCCACGCCTCCACCCGTTGAAGTTGAACCGGACCTGACCTGACCGTGCCGGCCATCGCTAATCATCACCGCCTCCCCGTACGTGTCGGTCGCACGCACCGCACGGCCAGTGGGCAACAGCTGCTGCCCACCACCACTGTCCCGGTTCACCAGCAAAGTCGTGACACCACAAATCTGACCCTGATCGCACAGCTCGATGAATCCCTCCTGAGCCCTGACGCCGCACCCATTCCAACTGGAACGCACGCAGATCACCTGCACCGCGCACATCAACGAGCTGACACGTCGCGCCCGATCTGGACCGTCCATCTGCTGCCGAAGCAGTCAAGCACGTCGGTCGATCCGGTCGCCGCAACGCCCACATCACGCCTGCCGGTGCCACCACAGACCCGGAAAAGAACCAGCTGCCAGCCTAGTTTAACACGTTGGACGGATGATGGGTCGATCGGAATCCGAGAGAGAGAGAGAGAGAGAGAGAGAGAGAGAGAGAGAGAGAGAGGCTGGTTCCAAGATCTGGCATGGCAGAGCCGAAGCCGGGGGAGGAGGCATAGAAAACTGGCGGCTCCTCGTGCCCGTAGCCTGGCATCTGAGCTGGGCACGCGCGCATCCATCTGTTCTGACCTGCTGCAGCTTGCACAAGGCAGGATCCCCGCGCACCAGCCTGGCCGCCGGCCGGGCCCCGCATTATTTTTCTCCGAGGCCCCTGCTCCGCCGCACCCCAACATGGCATGCCGCCCGCGCGCCCGGCCGCCGCTGCAGATCTCGGCGCCGCGCCACGCGATTATATTCTCCGCCTCCTCCTCCGTCGCCGACCCGGATCAGCATCGCTAGTCTCCGCTGCGCACGCGTGGCACCGGTAACTGACAGGGAGGGATGCGCATGCGCAGGGCGGGGGCGGGGCACGACCGATCGGTCGACAACGCGCGGCGACATCGGCATTGGATTCGTACGACCAAGCGAGCCGTGCGGGTCGGCCTTGTCCAGGATAACAAAACGGGGGTGCGAGGCAGTTAATGCCACTGTAATACTGCAAGCCGGCAATGCATCCATCGGTTGGACTGCTGCTGCCAAGTACTCCTAGCAACAAGTGTTTGACTTCTTAAAAAGCAGATGTTATTAGGAGCAGGAATGCTACGTGTGCCCATGCCATTGCGTGCACTGTCACCGTCATACGGAGTAACCAAAACACCTGCCTGCCGCAGGACCTGCTCTATTGCTACCCGCTGGTACATCGAGCGCTATATGATTACTCGTTTTCTTCCCACTCCAATCCGTCGCCCTCAATAAAACGCCGCGAAAGCGGCAGGAACTTTCTTCCCAGATCACCCACACTCCAGAGCTCAGACTAGTTTGACAGTAACGTATTTGACTCCAATGCGACCGACGCGTCAAGCTTGTAACCAAGGAGGAGGGACCAAAAGAGAGCTCTGCCACGTTCAACAACGACCCCGACCGACACGACGCCACCTCGCCATCGACCGCGAGCAACCTCTCCGCCGTACCCGACCCGTACGTGCCGTCTTGCCGGTCGGACCGGTCAAATCGTCGTCGATCGGGCCCGGCCGATACGAGACGGACGAGACCACGCCCTCGCGCGCGTCAGATTTAGAAACAAGATCTCATGTCAAATCTAGCATTAAGGTCAAGCGACTCAAGAGAGCGCATAAACAATTACTGAAGCGTGCTTGTAATTACACCTTGCCTTTCCCGTAATAGCTAGCATCGCGCAAATTAAAGCGGGTGTTGATCCGTCGTCCATTATTTGCTCACCGATCGAGCTTTCTTCTTCCCGTATCCGTATCATGCGATAATCATAGCAGCAACAACCACGGCATCGATGACGACGATGAGGAGGAGGAGCTCTCGCGCTCCGCTTTCGTCGTCGGAAATAAAAAGAAAAGGAAAAATGAATCACGCCACAATTATTTACTGGCAGATGGGCTCGCATGTGCGGTGTTGGACACATGACTAATGCCAAAGCGGATGGCCACGTGGGACGTGGCCGATCCGCCGATGCGCGGAACAAATCAACGGATCGGCACTCAGGCACGCACGCAGTCAGTCATACCTTTTTTTTGGAATGAATGGATGAATTTCGAGCGCACGTCATCGATCTCACCTGCAGAACTGAGCAGAAAGAAAGGTCCATGGAGTAAGGCCCCGTTCGTTTCACCCTCTAAAATTTAGATATTGTCACATCAAAGAGAATCTTACTATTTAGTAGTAATTTTATTAATTTAATAACAAAACCTATGTCGTGACCCCTCTAATTTGCGAGACGAATATAATGATCCTAATTAATCTATATTTTGCTACAGTGATGCTACTGAGTAAACATCTTCTAATAACACTATAATTATCCTCGTTGGATTCGTCTCGTGAATTAGATAGGAGTGTCTGCAATTAGTTTCGAGATTAGACTTTATTTAAGATCTTCAAAATGATAAAATTTTCTTTGATTTGACCTCTAAAAATTAGATAGGGGAAACGAACAGGCCCTAAAACAGATGGGTGTTGCTGATCCATCTGAAAACCTCCAAAGAAAGCCGCGCGCGCGCATGCGCACGAGGCGAGCCCGGCCTTTTTCTACGTGCGTACAGCTATGCACCGGGGAGACATGACAGGCGGGGCTGCTCAGTGCGAGCAAAGACAAAACAGACAACAGAAAAGAAGCGGGAGCTGGATCATCGTCATCCCCTGCCCTGCGCGCCTGTCTCCAGCGCCGTGGACCGCCATTAGTCTGACCCGGCGCTTAATCCCCCCGATTAGTTAGCCTCCACCGGGGCCGTGTATATATACGCTGCCCCCTCGCGCGCACAGCGACAAGCCAGCGCCCGCATCGGCATAGCAGAGCACCCGCCCGCGCCCCAGAAACCGAGGGCAAAAAGGAGAAAAAAAGAAAATAAAGAGCGACGAGGGAGAGAGGGACTGCCAGGGAGGAGTTGCAGCCAGCAGGAGGCGGTGGGTGCGGCGGATGGAGAGCGAGATGGCGGACGCGCCGAAGCCGGCGCCGGCCGCCGGCGTCGCGGCGGAGCCGCTCGCGGCGGTGGCGGAGGAAGGGGACGGCGCGGAGGCCAACGAGTCGGTGGGGTCCACCCTCACCATGGAGCGCGTCGCCGCCGCGAAGAAGTTCATCGAGAACCACTACCGCTCGCAGATGAAGACCCTCCAGGAGCGCAAGGAGAGGTACTGATCCGACACTCCTCAGCCTCCAATTCTAGCTGCTGGTCCTCGTCGCGCGCGGCTCGGCTTAGATCTCGCGCGCTGCCTGCTCGATCGAGGGGTTACAGCTGGCTGGGTGTGGTTCGAGCTCGCGATGCTGGAGCTTTGGTCCCCGTGCTTCTAGATAGGGCTGCTGATTTTTCATTTTTGTTGGTGCTCATGGAATGCTGGTAGTGGGACGTGTGCACTGGTTACTATAAGTAGCTTGCTGACCAGTTTTTTTAACAATTATAGCGTAGTGTAGGATGATCCACCGCAGTATCACAAAAGTATACCTCCATAGACTCTCGGATGCTTCGCTGCAGTCTGCAATTGAACTTCAGCGTGGCATGGTCTAGCTTTGTATGATAATTTGGGGAGGGGCTGGAGGTGGCTCTGCTAGGTTCCCTTTCGAATTTCATTATGTCTGCTCAATGCATCAGGGAAAAAGCAGTTCACAATTCAAATTGCTAGTGTGGAGTAGGAATTTGGCGCGAGAAGCCGTGTACCGAGCTTCTAGTGCTACGTATTGTTTGACTTATCGGGTAACGGTATTTTAACCGTGTTGTCGATGTTGGGTTTAGTCCCACATCGGATATTGATGATGGGGAGCCAACTAATAAGGTGAAGGGATCCTCACCTATCGAGCTAGTCTTTTGGGTTGAGGTGGCCCAGGACCTTGGTTGGGGCTCCGGCTGGGCCTATAGTTTGGTAGGCCTAATGTGACCTGGGCTGGCGGTAGGGGCTCGTGGGTACGACGAGCCGGGCCGCACTCTAACAAGTGGTATCGAGCCATGGTCAGGAAACCTAAAACAATCTTGGGGACCTCACACGGATATCGGACCGTCGGATTAGATCTCTCGGGCCACATGGTTATCGGGCTGTCGGAGGAGTGTCCACCCGGATGTGAAGGGGAGATGGGGCCACCCGATGTGTGATGGGGGAGATTGTTGGGTTTAGTCCCACATCGGATATTGATGATGGGGGAGCCAACTAATAAGGTGAAGGGATCCTCACCTATCAGGCTAGTCTTTTGGGTTGAGGTGGCCCAGGACCTTGGTTGGGGCTCCGGCTGGGCCTATAGTTTGGTAGGCCTAATGTGACCTGGGCTGGCGGTAGGGGCTCGTGGGTACGACGAGCCGGGCCGCACTCTAACAGTCGAGAAGCTTTTTAGAGGTGAAAATGCGCCAAAAACTACATGTCAACGGAGCACTGGGGTTTTTGTAGAGGCAGTGCAGAAGTTTTGTCGCGTATGGTCCTTTTGTTTCCCCTTTTGTCGTGTGATAGCGTGGAATCACTTGAATCATTCAGACAAATCATTTTGCGAAATGATGGCATTATTTGGCGTCTTTGAACTGCGAATAGAATGGTGTATGAATGTCTACATTTAAATGGATGCACCTTCTATTAATCATACTTGTAATTCCTTACTTGGATTGGGGATCCATCAATGTTCATCATATGATTTCCAGCTTTGGCTCACTTCTTTTCTGATCAAGGGAGTGAGCTCTGTTTTCCTTTTTTGTCTAACAGTGTGAATAAACTCACTTTAGAACATTAAATGGATATATACTAAAATAGCGTTCTTCTCTGCATAATTTATGTAATGATGTTCAGATATATTATTCTGTGCGCATTGCCGATCGATTGATCTTTTTCTCCGAGATCACGACCTTGCTATATCTTTCATTCCCATCTCACCGCTTAACAAAATACAATTCACTGCAGGCGCTTTAAACTGGAGAGACAACTTGCTTCTTCTCAAGTTCCCAAGGAGCAGCAAATCAATTTAATTAAGGACCTGGAGCGAAAGGAAACTGAATACATTCGACTTAAAAGGCACAAAATCTGCGTCGATGACTTTGAGCTGCTCACAATCATTGGGAGGGGTGCTTTTGGAGAGGTACACAGATTGAAGTTTGATATTGTTGCGCAGTCGTTTTGCGAAATAACATTTATATTTGGCTAAGGACCATGTTGTTCATGATTTATGGACCTACAATAGTGGTGTTGGTGGTTCATGTACTTGCCTCTATGAGAATTCAAACATTTTATTGCATTCCATCTGCTTTTGCTGAATTGCTGTCTTTAATCTGTTAATCTCTTTAATACTGAGTTTGTATCCTATCTATTTGTGATGTTTGTGATAGGTTCGATTGTGTCGAGAGAAGACATCCGGCAACATTTATGCCATGAAAAAACTCAAGAAATCTGATATGGTTGTCAGGGGCCAAGTAAGTTACCCCATCCCTTGCTGTAGTAACGGTGCTAACAGTTTATGTTTCATTTGCTTTGCTGATTTAAACAATTAGGGTTGAAGGTTCCTTTCGACTCATGGTTTAATTTTTTTTGGTTTCCTATTCAGCTTACTTTTCTTCTATCTAAGAAAATCATTAGATATTGATATGATGAATAATGAAATAATTATGTCACTTTATGTTAGTCGTCTAAGACATGCATTTGCTCCTGCAGTTTCTCATAAAATTGTAAGAGAATCTAAGAAATCAAAAGCATGTGTGTTTCAAGATCTTAGCTAAGTCATCGTTATCGAGAATTATTGGTATAGTTGACTCAATTGGCAGTGTTAATTTAATGGACTGGAACTTTGTTTAGTATCAGTCACACTTGATCACAAAAGGTTCATCAGCTGCTTTTACTGAGGCCTCATTAAATTTTCATTATTTTGTAGTTGATAATATCTAGGACACTCCAAATTATTTTATAATTGGAAGTAATCACATTGTAAATGCTTGTCATAGCTGTAAAATCCCTCCCTAGTAGATTAGCTTAATAAAGCTTCACTCTTCTGGGCCCCCAGGCACTCTATTCTGCTGAAAAAAAATAGTTCAACATCAGGATAGGACTTTTAAGGAAGCACTGTTTATACTACTAAAAGGCCCCACACCCTTTAATTTATTTTTGTCGAATTACTATGGTGTTTTTGTTCTTGAGTCTTGACTATGAAATCGTTGTTATTTATTGAGTTTCATTAATCTTTGTTAGGTGGAGCATGTTCGAGCTGAAAGAAACTTACTGGCTGAAGTTGCTAGTCACTGCATTGTGAAGCTTTATTATTCTTTTCAAGACTCAGAGTACCTTTACCTTATTATGGAGTACCTCCCGGGTGGTGATATTATGACCCTTCTCATGAGAGAGGATACCTTAACTGAACATGTGGCTCGATTCTACATTGCTGAGACAATCCTTGCTATTGAATCCATTCATAAACACAACTACATACACAGGTTACGTATCTTTGTTTACAAATGTTTAATAGTAGATAATAGTTCGCCTTTGCTGATCTGTATATTTGTCTTGTTATCATTTGCAGAGATATTAAACCTGATAACCTGCTTCTAGACAAGAATGGTCACATGAAACTATCAGATTTTGGGCTATGCAAGCCAATTGATTGTTCAAAGCTCTCAACCTTGAATGAAGAGGAACCGATGGGTGAAGACAACATGACAGAATCAATGGATGTTGATAGTTCTTTATCTGATGCTACAAATGGTAGAAGATGGAAAAGTCAACATGAACAGCTTCAGCACTGGCAGATGAACAGGAGAAAATTGGTATGCCTTCTTTACGTATTTTTGCATATTGTGGTGCCATATAAATGGAGACACTCTGTTTCATGTCTTTCCTTACTTCAATTTTTTGACACGCAGGCATTCTCAACTGTTGGGACACCAGACTATATTGCTCCAGAGGTTCTGCTAAAGAAGGGATATGGAATGGAATGCGACTGGTATGCTATATCTGAATAATGATTTTGTGATGAGACGTGATATTGAGACAATTTTGGCTGAAATTAATAATTACTAATTTACTATACTCATTTTTTCTGCCATAGGTGGTCCCTGGGTGCAATTATGTATGAGATGCTAGTTGGATACCCACCATTTTATGCTGATGATCCAATAACTACGTGCCGAAAGGTTTGTCTTTGCTCAGTACATTTGCTAAAATTGGCCAACAAAGACTACTGATGTTGCTTTGGGTTCTGTGTCTAGTGCTTGTTTTAACATATCAGTCGTTCACTGAGTGTCTATGTGGCTTAGCATAAAACTTAGTCTTATCATAAGAATAAGGCTATGTTATTTCTTAAGAGTTTCTTATTCTTAGTTAAATTTTGAGCTCGAGCTGCAAGCCGAGAACCAAATGACAGCAGGCCGCATCTCATAGCCATTTTCTACCCAACAGTTCATGTAGATTGTATAGCATGTTTGTTGTCCTGAATTCGTGAAAGAAAATGATTTAGGTCTTAATATGACCTGATATGTGAGGAGTTACAGGTTTGCTGCGAACCATGCTAAGGATATGTACTGGCATAACATGTCGAACACTCGTGCACATATGAACCATTATGGCATTATATTACTTGCTTGCCTCTCTTCTTTTTTTTCAAGGGATGTGCTGACATTTATTTCTGCATCATTATAGATTGTGCACTGGAGAAACCATTTGAAATTTCCTGAGGATGCGAGGTTGTCTAATGAAGCAAGAGATCTGATTTGCCGATTACTATGTGATGTTGACCACAGGATTGGCAGTGCAGGAGCTGATCAAATTAAGGTAGGCCCCTCTCCCTAGCATGGAAGGAATAATGCAACGTAGCTCTTGGTTGGTCTCCTCTCTTTTGTCCTGTTATGCTTACTAGCTGATCTCTTTTACAATTAGGCACATCCTTGGTTCTGGGGAGTTGCATGGGATAAACTTTATGAGATGGAGGCAGCATTTAAGCCTCAAGTCAATGATGAACTGGATACACAAAATTTCATGAAGTTTGAGGAGGTAAATGGCCTCTACACTCAGTTATTTACTGCACAAAATAATGTTATCTCCAGTCAGCATCTCAGAATCATTTTAAACTTGGTTATTACCTGCTGTGCTATTTGTCGCGTTGTATACCTTCTAAATCTTTTGGCAACATTTGAGCATTGCCATTGGAATTTGAGGATATGAATGTATTAATTGACTGAGTACACTGGCAATGATTTGATTGATTTCCTTTTCGTTCCTTCCAACTCAAGGAGCCTCAATATTTCTGCATGAGTGATGCCTGATAAAGTTATAAGACTGATTTCCTTCTTTCAGAGATTTTCACTATTATGAATTTGCATGTATGTTTCGTTTTAGCATAGGAATGACATTTCTCCAACTAACTTGATTCTTTATTGCAGATGGAAAATCCTCCTACAAGAACAGGTTCAGGTCCCTCAAGAAAGGTATGCATTTACATTCACTTTCACAAATTAGCGTAAGAGGACTGCATTTATTACTCTATCTCCTTTTCTTTTGTATTTCATTTTAGTAATGGGTGCATAGAACAGGGTCACAATTACTTTTCATTAGTTTGGCCCAACTAAGCACCACACGTGTTTAACCCAAATTCACTTTTCAATAGCATTTCTGATCGTGGTAAACACTAGCTAGAGAACGAAAAGCATCTCCTAGTATTGAGAACAAAACAGAGTTTATGAAACGACACCTAAATGAATAATTGTGGTAGTATTTAAATTGTCTTTTACACTCCAACAAGCTTACATATATTGTTGAGTTATATGAGTTATTTTCTAAAGGGCTATTAAGTATTTCATGGCTACTAGTTCATGTTGGTATAGGCTGTTGTAAGAATAAATTATTAGTACCTAGAAGTACAGAGCTTACATATAATTTAGCATTCTCTCTCTCTCTCTCTGAGTGTGGTTGCTATGTATTACCTATAGACTGCGCTAGGCTTTTACTACTACTATTATTGTAGCTGAAAAAGCTCGAATCATCTTGCCAGATTAATCCATTTATGTTCATCTCACCAATGCACATGTATTTTTTTCCTTTTCACTCTTGAAGTTCTTGAATATCTTTTTGGCAAACTTTTTACAGACAATGCTAAATTCCAAAGATCTCAGCTTTGTGGGGTATACATACAAAAACTTCGACGCGGTGAAAGGAATAAAACGTTCAGGTTTGTACTTATCATGACGCTGTTACTCTATTTGTCACAATATCGTTACTCAACTATTAAGAAATCTGGCGTTTGTTGAATTATCCATGCATAGTCATTTTTAAAGAAGCAACCATGAAATTTTCAGTAACCGCAGTATGTCAGTATATGTTGGGTGTATATGACATATAGATGGACACTATGTACAATTATTACCTCTGAAACTTAAATTGTATGCAGATCTGCAAAGGAATTCATCTCTACCAAGGCGCTCCATTGGCTCCATATTCGGTATACATTTTACCCAGTTCATGTGACATTTGTTGCCACCGCTGCCTCCATCTATATTTATCTTATTCGAATGTTTAAAATCTCAGGCCCTCCAGGCATGGATTCGCCGGTCGAACCAAATGGAAGGGACACACACATGCACACAGTTTCCTCTGGTGATCCGATGGTTCCCTAACCTTCGGTGGTCCTTATTCTCTGAAATTATCAAGCAAAATCAGCATGCAGACACCTGAATGATGTGACTTCATCTAGACAACCTGCTCGTTTTTAGCCAGGTTTCCTGTCTGTTAATTATCTGCAAGCATACTATAGAAATCCAACAAAGCTCCGGTTGTAAATTAGCATGATAGGGACTTTAACAAAAGGCCCATCATGTACTGAGGGAGCATCGGACATGGGGCAGGTTTTTGGAGAAATTGCACCTTGCGGCTGGCTGCCCAGGTTGGCAGAGCAAATTGCGGCCTTCTCTTGTGGCAGTTCCCGGTCCGCTAACATTTGATCATGGAAAGAAAATAAGATGATGTTGTTGCGGCAGGAACTCATTGCCTTATTATTGGTTTCGTGTTTGTTGGGTATCAGGAATTTTCCCTTAGTGCTAGCTATTCTCGTAGCAGAGTTGTTGTAGCTATGTACCAGAAATTCTGTTCTGAGGCTGTGCTGATCAGAGGTTTCAGAGAAACGCCTTTATACTGCATCGGTGAACCTTGACCATATATTTTGGTGAAACTTCTTTCTGGGCCGATGAAGTTAAATGGTTGCATTTATGCTGCAGACTTGGATTATCGGTTTCTTCAGGTACACCAGTCGCCTGAATCCCTCTTGGAACACGATGTGCATCACTGCGTGGTATGATAACGTCAGGCTGCAAGTCGTCACCAAGCACGTACTGTATCATTTTAGCAGTATGCAAGCATCCTGCTGCTACCCATATCTAGAATCACATGACCATCTATTCAGATGAGAAACGAAAACGATATGTCCAGTGACTTGCACGTGGGCAGCATGCCGTTTAACGCACGTCGATGCGACCATCTACTAGAAGCGGGGTTGCAAGAAGGGTAATGTACTGCCAGAGCTTTCAATCTAGAAGCTTTGAATCGTAGTCCCAGTACGCGGCGGGCGCGAGAGCGAGAGGACCACGAATTGAGCAAGCAAAGCTTCGCCGCAAGAAACAACAGATCCAGCCCATGAACGTGACATGCTTCGGAAATCGCACGGTTCGCTGTTTAGGAAAAAAAAGTTCACCTGTACCTAGTAATTGCGAGCTCATTTTATCCTGGTCAAATGACCCAAACATAGAGTAAAAGTTGCATCACCCGATTACTTTCTGGTCTCCCGGTCTGTGTAGCAGAGAGCTTGTTGAACAACCCGGCATTTGCAGCAGTTCACATATTCCAGGGTCATCGTCATCCAAAGGAGTTGTTGGTCAGGTCAGTGGCACTCCCCACTTTCAAGTACTACTAATCATTTTTGGATTTTATTGCGGTCCAAGTCTGCAGCGGAGACCGAGCGAGATTGGTACGCCGTCGAAGAAGAGAGCCGCCCGGCCAGTGATGTGTGGCCTCCCATGCGCACGGGGGAAATGACGCATGCGAGGGACCCAACCCAAGGCTGCCACAGAAGTTTGGAGCCCGACCGGCCGGCCGGGGAGATGAAAAATTGTTATACTAGCACGCGCGTTTTTTAATAGGCTGATACATAATGTCTACTACTAGAAGACAAGATCAGTATTCATTATTCAAAAAATACGTCCGTAAGTCCGTGGCTTCAATATATGTACATGCGTCCATTGTATGTACCCAGATCATGAACGGAAAAAAAATAGTACAGTGTGACGGGTCGGGTACCGAGCTAGTCCAACTTTCAACCTATCAACAGCCAAAGACCCAGTGCTAGACTCGGTCTGCCGTACCGGCGCCGCCGGCTGAACTGGCTGCTACTACCTCGGCGGCGGCGCCCCGTCGACCGCCACCAAGTTTCCACGCCAGCGCCAGGTAGACCGCGACTGCTCCGGCGAGGAGGACGAAGACGAGCCACGCCGACTCCATCGTCGCCGGGGGAAGCATCATGCACATGCGCAGCGTGAACGACACGAGCACGAAGGCCACGGCCATCACCATGGCGCGCTTCTGCACCCTGGCCACGGCGGGGTCGTCGGCGCCGGACTTGGCCACGATGGAGAACATGGACAGGCCCAGGCTGGTGAACAGGCCCAGGCAGATGAAGGCCAGGTCCACGCTGTACAGCACGGACGCAGCGCCGGCGCGCTCCGCCTCCACCGCTGCGCCCGCGCCATCTCCACCGGGCTTGCCGGGGAGGTTGACGAACAGCACGAGCGACGCCGACGCCGCGAACAGGCAGACGCTCTGCACGGTCTTCGCCACGCGCTTCGCCTCCGCGCCCTGGGCACTCGTGGTTTCTTCGCCCTGACCGCCGGCGAGTGTCTCCGGCGGCGCCGCCGCAGCCTCGATGTCGAACGTGCCACTGGTGGTCGTGGCCGGTGCAGCAGGCGCCTCTTGCGATTGCGACGACGGAGATGGAGGGGCGGGCTCCTGCAGCTGCTCATCCGTCACGGGCCCGGCGGCGAGCAGCAGGCTGGTGCTGGTCCGGTCGTTGAAGGAGCCGGTGAAGCTGAGGACGCGGGTGAAGCCGTTCTTCGCGGTGGATGCAACGAAGGGAATCAATAAGTTGAGAACGCGCCGGAACATATTAGGGATGGCCATCGGTTTTAGCCTTCGATCGAGATCACTTCACCGACAGTCCAGTAATCCAGTTCTAGCTCTACACTATTAACCAAACTAGTGCTACTAGCTACTGACTGCTGCGTCTCGAATGCATGTGACTAGCGTGCGAGATCTCACTGCGGGTCTATATGCAACTCGATAGAAAGGAGCGAAATAGCAGTCCAGAGAACAGACTTTTCTCATCGTTGCCGATCACTTGGCGATCTGAGTTGTCAATTAATGGCTGCTGCTGGCGTCTGCCTACTGACGTGGCGCTGGTGTCAGTCCTCAGACGTCACCAAGATTTTTGGGTGGTGGCCAGTGGCCACTAGTTTAGGTTGCTTAGTTCAGTATACATTTTTTTAGATAAGGGAGCCGAGGCTCCTGCCTCTGTACCTCTAAATTAGAGGCACACACAGCATAGATAATACAAAAAGAGCAACTAGGCTCAACGTTCAACGAAATAACAAAGCAGCAGGCCAAAGCACATACGCTCGACTAACCACCGCACAACAGCTAAATAGGGAGTCTAATATGCCGAACAAAACCGGCGACAGAACCAGCTAGAGGACCAAAAGAAGGAAAATAGAACCAAAATTACATCCCGATTCTATTCCTAAACCTCCAACCAAACTTTGCAAATACTTGCATAATTGTTGTCTCCAACATTCGACATCCGTCCGCCATCCTAGACCGATCATCCTTCTTAAGCAACCGAGACCACCATCTGATCCAATAAGTTCCCCTGAAAAGCACCTGCATAAAAGTTGTAGGATTAGCGCCATTAAACACCACATCATTCCTATTCAACCATATGGCCCAGCATAGGGCTGTCGCTCCAACTAGAATTTGACTCCTAAGCTTAGACGATACACCATTGAGCCAAGAGCCAAACATATTGGAGAAACTACTTGGGGGTTGAATTCCAAACGTGATGTGCACGGTGTTCCAAATGAATCGAGAGAAATGACAATCAAAGAAAAGATGTTGTATAGTCTCCAACGAACTACAAAAACAACATTTAGTGTTTCCTTGCCAATTCCTTTTTGCAAGATTATCTTTTGTGAGTGTTACCCCTTTCAAGAGGAACCATAAAAAGATCTTGATTTTTAGCGGCACTTTTAACTTCCATAAGTGGCTTTTCTCCGGCACTATGCCAACTCTCAATAGGGCGTCGTACATGGACCGTATCGTGAAAGTTCCACTTTTATGCAACTTCCAAACGAAACAATCTCTCGGTAGAGTTGAGATTAATATTCACTAATTTCGACACTAGTTCGTACCATAATCTCAAGTTATCATCTACCAAGGCTCTACGAAAGGACACATTAAGCGGGGTAGTGCTTAGCACCGATTGTACCGTCACATGTTTCTTTCGTGTTATATTGAACGAGAGAAGGGTATTGTACTTTAAGGGGGCTGCTCCCTAACCAAGTGTCTTCCCAAAAGCTAGTTTGGGAACCATCTTGCACCTTAAAATACCCCCCTTGTAAGAATTGGTCCTTCACTTTCATAAGGCTCGACCAAAAATGCGAATCCCGGGTCTCTTTTGAACTTGAGCAAGAGTTTTGTTTGACAAGTATTTCCTCCTTAGGAGAGATTGCCAAGTCCCTTCCTCGTTTAGTAATTTAAATAGCCATTTACTTAAGAGACATTTGTTACGGGTGTCCAAGTCCACTACACCTAGTCCCCCAAAATCTTTAGGCCGGCACACAATACTCCACTTAGTGAGTCTATATTTCTTTTTTGATCATCACTTTGCCAAAAAATCGTGAGCGGTAGTAATCCAATTTTTGCAGAACTCCCTTAGGGATTTCCAAAAAGGATAGCATGTACATTGCTAAACTGGTAAGGACGGAGTTGATCGAGCACTAGTCCGCCCCCTACCGAAAGTAGTTTGCCTTTCCAGCTGCAAAGCTTTTTCTGAAATTTTTCTTCTATAGCCACCCAATCACTATTTGAAAGTTTTCTATGATGCATTGGTATGCCAAGATACTTGAATGGCCAGCTGGCCGCCTTACATCCAAATAGCTTGACATACTCCAATTCACAATCTTTCGTTCTGCCGTAATGGAATAGTTCACTTTTATGAAAATTGATCTTTAAACCCGATAACTTTTCAAAGGTACTCAACACTAGTTTGAGTTCTTTAGCCTGGTTTAGATCATGATCAAGGAATAGAATGGTGTCATCGGCATACTCGTAGAATGGATAACCCATCCTCCACTAAGTGAGGTATTACTCCTCGAAATTTCCCATTCGCTTTCGCTCTTTCTATCAATATGGCCAACATATCGGCAACCAGATTGAAAAGAATAGGAGACAGTGGATCACCTTGTCTCAGCCCTTTTTTTGTTTGGAAGTAGTGCCCGATGTCATCGTTTACTTTAATCCCAACACTCCCTCCTCTCACGATTTGGTCAATCCACCGACACCATCTCGGTGAGAAGCCTTTCATACGCAGAGTTTGTTGAAGGAATGCCAATCGACCTTATCATAAGCCTTCTCAAAATCTAATTTGAGAATGACTCCATCTAACTTTTTCCTATGCATCTCATGAATCGTCTCGTGAAGGATTACTACCCCTTCCATAATGTTTCTACCAGTCATGAACGCTGTTTGTGATGGTTTGATAATTTTGTGAGCCACTAGTGCTACACGATTTGCTATAACTTTAGTGAATATCTTGAAACACACATTAAGGAGGCAAATAGGACGGAACTCGTTGTATTTTCTTCGCCTCTTTCTCTTTTGGTAATAACGTGATTATACCAAAATTGAGACTGAACAGGGGCAAGTTCCCACTATGAAATTCCCGAAACAAAGCCATTAGCTCCCCTTTTATGAGTTCCCAAAAGACCTGAAAGAATTCGGTCGGGAACCCATCCGGGCCTGGAGCTTTATTATGCTCTATTTGGAAGATAGCTTTTTTAACCTCCTCTTACGTGAATTCGGCAGTCAATACCTCATTCTCCAATTGTGACACCCGAGGTATGTCATCTCCGATCGTCTCAATCATGGAGAAATTATTTCTCTCGGGTGCTCCAAAAAGACCTTTATAATAGTTGGTGATATAAGATTTTAACTTATTATCCCCTTCTATGAGGCCTTCCTCTTGTTCGAGTTGAAAGATTCGCGTCCTTCTATGTTTGCCATTAGCAATCAAATGGAAATATTTCGTATTGCAATCCCCGTATAACAACTTAGTTGTTTTGGCTCGTTGATACCATTTTAGTTCCTCTTCTCGAAGTAAATGAACAAGACGTTCTTTAAGACAATTTTTCAAATCAAGCTCGCACGAACTCGGAGGTTGACTTTCCGCTTTCTTGTCTAACTCATCCGCTTTTTAATTAACTCCTCCTTTTCTTTCTTGTACGTCCCACTCACATTTTTGGCCCATCCTCTCAAAAACTGTCTAAGTCTTTGAATTTTGGATTGCCATTTACGTAGAGGAGTACGTCCACCATTTTCCTTTTTCCGGACCTCCGCTACCAAGTCTATAAAACCATCCCGTAATAACCACCCCAATTCGAACTTGAAAAAGGGTTGGTTTTTCGCATGGGTTCCGTTCCCCGTATTCAACGAGCAGCGGCGTGTGATCGGAGATATCTCTATTCAGCGCTTGTACCGTTGACGAGAGGAAATTTTTGTTCCCATTCTGTGGTAACTAATACTCGGTCAAGTCTCTCAAATGTAGGTACTTCCCTCGAATTAGCCCATGTGTACTTTCTATTAGACAGTTCCAATTCTCTTAGGTCCAAACCGTCTATGACAGCATTAAACAAGAAGGGCCATCTATTGTTAAAATTGTCATTATTTTTTTCTTGTGTGTTCCTAATAATGTTGAAATCCCCTCCCACCATAAGTGGTAGCGATTCCTTGGAACACGTTTGCACAAGCTCGGATAGAAAAGCCTCCTTATGCTCTGGCTGTGCCGCCCCATAAACAGCCACCAACACCCATTTAAAACCATCTGATTTATTCCGAAGGTGAAATTTCACATAAAAATCACCTTCATCAATCCCACCGATATCGAATACCTCTAAGTTTATACCTAAGAGTATCCCTCCGGATCGTCCGTGTGGTTCATTCCAATGCCACAAAAATCTCTACCCCCGCATATGTTACTTAGAACAGATTGCGAGAAGTGTTTTTTTCCAGTCTCAAGGAGCGCAATGAAATCTAGTTTCTGCTCCCTAGAATTATCCGACAAAAATCTAAATTTAGCCAAGTCCGCTAGACCTCTGCTATTCCAAAAAATTCCTTTCATTTTGCACCATTTTTATCTACTTTCCGCACAACGCGGATTTTTGGATTTTTCTTTCTTGAGTTAAAAGAAGAGGTAGACTTGTTTTTCTTAAAAACAGTCTTAAAATCACAACTTAGGTGATCCTCCTCGCAATCCATGACCTCATCCATTAAGCCACCACATAGATGCCCGAGTGTTATGTTCTCGAAATCATCATCCTCTTCTTCTAAAACTGTTGATTCGTTTTCAGGAAGTATCTTATCCTCTAAACTAAAAACATTTTTAGCCCTTCCGTCTAACTCAAGCTTTCTTAAGGAATTGATAGAAGCAACAGCCTCGCTATCATTTGTTCCTACAGCTACCCCTAACTCAGAGAAGGTAGAAATTAAACGGCTATTAGCAAAGGAAAGAAAAGAATGATTACCTTCTTCCGGTTCCAAATTGCGCCACGCCGCCCTGCGCTTTGCTTTCGTCAACACGTGCTCGTCGCCGGAGCGACGTGGACTCGAGCGAAGAGGTGAGTTTTGTACTTCCTTTACCGCCGCCGCTGCCATCACCCTTGCCCCCTTTCCACTGTCCTGCTCTCCTGCGGCACCAACAATGCCGGCCTTGGCTGCAACAAGCGTCGGCACCGAGGTGTCCTGCTCCTTCTGTGCAATCTCTCTGGTTCTGTTTTCTTTTGGCTGCACCACCTCCGGCCGGGTTTCAACCTCCACCCCATGCATCAGTACTGGCCCCCAAAAGCTATTGCCTTCTCAGCAATGACCGAGCCCTCCCGAGACCGGCAACGCCCGGGCTGACATGGGACAGACCCACCCGAGTGCACCTGGGCAGCCTCTTTTTTGCCCGAATCAGTACATGTCCGTCTAGGCTCTCACCCTCCGAAAATTCATCCTGTTCCCCATCCTCCTCATCCGAAGTGACGTCCAGTGTCATTCCGTCAATGCAAACATCATCATCCTCCGCCAAAACCTTGTCACAACACTGCTGAATTGTTCTGTCCACCGCCATGTCCAGAATCTCATTCGCAAGCCTCCGCAATTTAGTTTCTAGGTCTTCTTCTTCCTTTTCCATATCCGTAGCCTTGGCAGTCCCTTCCGGCAGCGAGGTTTGAGAGCCATTGTTCTCAATGTCCATATCATCACTTTTGGACCGCTTAGGGTCTCTCGTTGTCTCGGGATCATCCAAAGTGTCTTCCTCATCCAGATCATCATCTCCCTTGTCCTCATCTTTCTTGAAGCTCAACTCGACCTCTTCTCCGCTGCCATCAAAGCCCACTTTCTCCAACTCAAACTGGAGCTCAAAGTAATGATCACCAATGACAACATCAAGCTGTGTGGGCAGAAATTTGGGGTCAAGTACAGCCACCAAAATTCTGCCAAAATCATTCTTGCGAGTCATTTTCATATCCACCATTTGAGTCGAGCCCAAGATCGAGCCGACAGCCCACAAATTCAGAAACTCTCTCAGCTTTTTCCTCAAACCATAGACCCGTACCCACACCTTTGGCAGCAGAAAACCTTCCTCCTTCTCCACCCATTCTTCAAATTCAATTCTAATTCCAGTGGATACACCCTGTGCGCGGACATCAGCTCCACCAAACGCTATCGCCCGCAGCAACTCGGAACGAGAGGGAAACGTGACGACAAAGGAGCCATCTCGCTGTACCTGCGGTGACCATTGCCACTTCCCGGGAATAATCCGCTGCAGTTGCGCCACCATCTGCTCGGCCGAGAGTGTACCGCCAACAACCTTGATGCGCGCTGTCCTGATATCCTTTTTCTTGGGTAATGGCGGGTGTGGGATATGGTAGAATCCCAGACCTGCCACGGAGTAACCCACCGCGTGAGCCACCGGACGAGGAGCTTTCAGTATTGGACAGCGATGGTTAACGTGATCATTGCCATCACAAATGTCACAGTAGACAACCGTGGAACATACGGACACTGCATGACCCTTCTGCGTGCACCTTGAGCAAACCTTGGCCTTCCGAGCTGCCCGACCCTGCCCATGGACTGCCCGAGCTGCCTGCACCGCCTCCCGCCCCTCATCCGCTGCCTGTTCCTCCTTCCGCTTCCCTGCCCCAGCCTGATCGCCTTCCCCGTAACAGCCGGTTCTGTCCGCCTTGCTGCCTAAATGGGAGCGGCAGCCGCCTGCTCATACGGCTTCGGAGGGCGCGGCTGAAACGTCGCCCGCGGCGGAGCTGCCGCGTACGCGCGGCCCCTCCACCGCCGCGCCCGAACGGCCTGCGAGGCCACCTCGCCACGCAGGGAAACCTCGAGCGCCGCGCGGCTCCGAATCCTTTCCGATTCCCACCTCGACCCCGATCCAGAGCACCGTAGCCGGGATCGAAGCCGTGAGTCGGTCCCCGGAATCCAGCAGCAAGGTACTCCTCCTCCTCCTCCCGATAAGCCCCCGCACCATCGTATCCGCCGCTGTTGTACCCGGCGCCGAACCGACCACCATGCGCTCGCCTATCCATGTCTTGGTTACCCACCACCGATGACTTCCCTTCCTTCTTCTCTCCCGGCGAGTCCGCCGCTCGTTCGTCCTTCCGGGCGATGGAGGCGAGACGTCGCGATTAATGTGCGTGGGAGTCGATACACCACACTCGCTTTTGAGTGGCCGAGTTAAAACTCCTCGAGTAGAGCCGTCCCGCACGCGTGAAGAGCCACCCCAAACCAGCGGTGAAGGTGAATTGGGTTGACTTCCCATTGTTACGAATGGTTATAGTCCGCCCGGGCCCAAGAGCCGGCCCATTGCACCCGACATGTCCGACATCGCCTCCGCGATCTCGCGGTTTCTGTCCCCCAAATTTGAATTTGGGCGGCGCTTGGTCAATCGCCGCCGTCTCCCTCGACTCCGGCCTCCGGTCCTCGTCCGGCAGCTTCGCGGCAGGGCTTGCTCGACCTCTCCGGCGCTTCTTCCAGCCCTACGGCTGACCGCCATGTCCACCGGCGATGCCGGGGACACGCTCGGTGTTGCCCGCGTCGCCGGAAGCGGTCCATGCCATGGCTTCACTTGCGCCCGGCGCCGGAGTTGAGCTTCCGCCTTCCTGCTCGCCTCGAAAACCACCGCGTTTGTCAACAAAATGGAACGAACTACGTACCTTATCCGACCCGTTCTTCTCAGCCTGCATTCTAGCCTCCGCCGGCTTGACATCCTCTTCCGAGTAACCGGCTGCCAACGCCTCTAGTCGGTAGGCATCCGGCATCGTCCATGTTGGACTCGGCACTCGAGAGACCCGCTCCTCCTCCTCGTCGGAGCTTAGTTCGTCCGCAAGTGGCCGGAAACGAGATCCAAGCCGACGCGTCCTTCCATCCTGCAGCCCACCGACGGGAGCCGGCGTTAACCGACGAGCCGCCGGCCTCTTGTATGGCCCCTCCTCGGCCACTTCCTTAGCTGCTACGGACGCCTCTTGCGCCGGCCGGGAGACCTGAGCCTCCCCTCGCCGGAGCACCGTCGGCCCCCGCGGTCTCTCACTCATCACCACCGGCCCTCGCCACTAGGAAATACTGTAGTCCCTGTTTCCCAAGCATAGCTTGGTTGAACAAGGTTAGGTCTCTGAATCCCATGACTTAGTTCAGTATACATCAGTTGCCATTTCGCAAGCAGTACGTACATGGTGAATGAATGATTGAAATCGCGGCGCTAAATAGCTGGATCTAAGAAGCGATGCGTTCTATTTCTCTATCAGGCATTGCGATTGCCTATTTTCTGCCAAATCAAAATGATGGGTGGACTGTTTACTGACCATGCATCTCTGAAATTCCCAATATACCAGGTAATAATATACTACTATGTTCCTAAATTATTGTCATTGTTGATTTTTTCTTTACGTTTGACCATGCGTCTTATCCAAAAAAAAAAAAAATTAAGAGATATCATATATTTTTTTGGAGTGTGTTCTACTTATTAATTGAAACTATAAATTTTTATATTTAAATAATGAAAAATATCGACAACGACAACTATTCAAAAAACAGAGGTAGTATTATTAGCGTCTAGAACAATGTGAGTGAGTTAACTGAAAGCTCCAAAACTCTACTAGTACTATATCACATCTCGAAACGACCAGCCTCAAATCTTAGATATGATATAAGCCTCAAATCTTGCTCAAACCACATATGAGAAATCCGTTCAACCTCTTAGGCTAGCTGCTATATATGGAAACCTGACATTTTCCACTAAAACGACTTGCAGCAATTAAGCGAAAAAACTCACTCCATCCAAAATTGCAAAACAACGTGCTATCGGCAGTGAAAAACTCGGTCCATCTAAAACTGAAAAAGAACGTGCTACGTACTGGCAGTCATCAATCTTGGGGGAAAGCTTCGGCGCCAAGCATGAATTGTTGTGCTAAGTCCAAGTAATTAAGTGAAGACGCGAATATGTACGTAGAAATGTACTGTACTATACCAAGAAAATTGTCGATAGTAACATACAGGCGTATATAATTCCCACTTATATGTTCGACCGCTGTCCTTATCCAACGTGCCTCATTCATCAGCTTTTTCTCGAGATAGGCGAAATGTACCGCATCACAGCAACTTTTCAGAGCTCTGTGTCCTACACGGTCAACACATTTCTACCTCCGTTTTTCTCGGTTGCCTGCCGTGGGGAGAGAATCTGCCTCCGGATTCTACGGCAAGCTGGTCCTTTTTCTTTCGACCTTTTCCTTCAACACGGCCCACACACCTCCTTCTTCCCAGACAGATGCAGCTGCCGTCGCCACCTTTCACGCCTCCGTCGTCACCTTTCATACAGGCGTGAGATGCAGCAGGCATCCTGCTCCTGCTCCCTCGCCGGTGCCTTTCATACAGGCGTGAGGAAAGAAGTAGATGGAGCCGCCGCCATCACATCTCACGCCTCCGCTGCCGCTGCAAACTTCTTTCCTCCCGAGCGCTCAGCCGCCGCATCCTGCTCCTGCTCCCTCGCCGGTGCCGGCGTCGCAGCAGACATAGATGCCGCATCCTGCTCCTACTCCCTCGCCAGTGCCGGCATCACATCTGACGCCTCCGCCGCCGCTGCGAAGTCCTTTACTCCTGAACGCTCAGATGCCGCATCCTGCTCTCGCTCCCTCGCCGGTGCCGGCGTCGCAGCCACCACAGATCGTCGATGCCTGGTCTGGTGCATCCTCCTATCGGATTCGTCCAAGCGCGCAATGGCCACGGTCGTCAGCTCCGGTGCATCCTCCTGCCGGATTCGATGGCCTCCCATTCATTCCCACGTTGGCATCGTCGATGCCAGCGTCCTCACTGATATCCAGAGCTTCCACCTCTCGCACCTATTGTATCCTCGGCGCACCTGCCCTGCGCCCAACCACCAACGGTACTACAGTTCCGTCCCCTTACCGGCGACCACTCCTCATTCGGTGCGATGGCTGCATCCATTCCCGCTTCTTCCGTTGCTCTGCATAACCAACTGTTTCAGCGCCCCACCATTGGGTTTGCAAGCGGTACAGGCGTCACTGGATTGCAAGCTGTATATCATCCAGGATTACAATCTCGCATGACAGTCCAGGACGCAATGCATCATCTGCCCTCTGGTCTTTTTTCCTGTCGGCACATCGCAGCCAGTGTTCCCCCACGTACCGCAACCCTTTCAGGTACTACATACTCGCAACAGAACTATTGTCATTCCATTTTTTTAGTCAATTTAGTATTGCAGAAAAAAATCAGTGGAATAGTTGTAGAATATAGAAATTCTGGCTTTTGGTTTTGATTTTAGACAAATGCACCTGTGCTTGAGAACATTCTATACCTTTTTTGGATTGAATACCGTGCAGCTATAACATTTTGTTATAATGGAAAGTGCTTGCCAAAACAGTGGAGAATTAAACTAACTAAAATATCCCCAAAGTTCAGGTTGTCTGGAGAAATTCAGTGGGATGGTTGTAGAACATAGAAGCCTGTCTTTTGGATTTGATTTTGGACAGACTCACCTGTGCTTGAGAACATTGTATACCTTTTCTGGACAGAAGCAAAAGTTATTGTAAATTGGATCAATGATTGATTTAAATAGTCAGTTTCTAATGCTATAAATGCGCTGAAAAACCCCAGTTTCTGTCATATGTACACAATCAATATTGCTATATAAATTAGCAGAATCATTTGGTACTTACAGAATGTTGAGATGTGAGGCAGCCGTGAGAGCTTTGGTCAGCTAATTTTGTTGCAGTATTGGTTACTTACTTTTTACTGATTCTTAGTATCATTTGACATGCTTCCCAAGTGGTTCATATTCTTTTACAGAAGCTTCCCAAGTGTTTCATATTCTGTTACAGAATCATTTTGTAATTATTTGTGTAGTTCTACTTCTATTTTGTTTGGAATCCTTCGTCTGTTGGAGGTACAGAATGATAACAATTTCGGTTTGCTCAACGGAATTGGGGTCATGTTGTCATGCATCCATCTATTTACGGAGTAGTTGGTGCAACGTTGGCGCTTGAATTCCTTATCTATACATTCTTTTTTTCTCTATACCTTTTTATATGAGCAATTGAATGATTTAATTTTACTTTTTATTCAGTTGTTCAAGTGCCTGGGACTTACCAGTCTCTTATGATTGAGATATCCAATCATGCAGTTAGATGTGGAGCACAGTATGCAGTAACTGAAGATTCTCTTTCATCTAGCAGAGATTCAGCACTGAATAACTGAAGGTTCTCTTTCATCTATGCAGGAACTGAAGGTTCTCTTCAGAAACCTCCTGAAAAGGAAAAACTATAAAATTGATGTGAATGACTTCAGTTATGTTTTATGCTCCTCTGGTCAAGAAGAATACACATATCACCTTTTTTTTTCCCATGGCTGTTTCAATTCAGATGCTGGCAATTCCTTAATATTCTCTGGGATCATTCCTTATACTTCTTTGACACGATACAACAAGCCAGAGATCAATGGCAGAATAACTTCTTCATGGATGTCTTCTCCACAGCTGCTTGGGAAATATGGAAACAAAGGAACTCAAAAATCTTCAGAAACACAACTCCAACTTTTGAATCATGGAGAACAGCTTTCTTGAATTGCATGAGATTACTGCTCTAGATACAAAGATGAGGAACAACCTGGACTCACACTCTGGATTGACTCACTAACGTAACTGTCATGTATAGTTTTTTCTCCACCTTTTCTTTTTCCTTGGAGCTTTTGGCCCTTTGTATAGAACTTTTATTTTAATATATATTTATTTATAGCACAGTAGGGGCTTCCTCTACTGTATTTTCCTAAAAAAATGTGGCTGCTATACAACAAACTAGGCAATCTGGCATCATTTTTGCTTGTAGAGACCAATATAATAATATTGCTCATAATGTAGTACATGTGCTAATTTGTTTTGGTTGGAACATTTTGACAGTTAATTAGGGCCTAAAATGCCCATGATAAATTAGTTAGTGTACGGAGGATCAAATACAGTCCAAAAATTATGCTTATGTAATGGAAAATAAATCTCTTCTCATATTCAGAGATTTAGTGATTTTAAAAGGTAACTTAGCCCAGGGTAACTTTCCTCTCTATAGTGTTATATGAAATGTTCAGTTGGCAGTGGAACCTTTTGAAACCTCGTCTACAGTACTGTTTTAATCTTTTAGATGATAGTCATCAGAGCATAAATGGAAGACCTGCTGGGCTTTGTGTTAGCATTTGATCTACTATGTTTTCTAGTTTTTGCCAACTTGAATGTCTTCCTATATATCTGCATCTCAGTAATAGTCCAGTTCAGGGACCTTTCGCCTATTCGTAACATCATGAAACCTTGAAAAGAATACTTCAAAGGAACCTTAAGTGACTAGTGTATTGATCATAGGTTATTGGGGAATCAGATGTGCTCTACCCCATTGGTTGTTTTCTTGCTTTCTACAAATCCAGAATTTCATTCCCAATGTGGTTGTTGTCAAATTCTAGTGAACCAGAGAAGATTGGCAAATTGAATTGGTCAGGATATGTGGTAAGTGTTATTCAGCTAGCTGCAAAACAGATCCAGTCAAAAAATATTGATAAAAGTAGTTATGTGAAACTATATGGCTGCCCTTTGCTTCTACAAGCGTCATGTCAAAATGTTTAGTATTATCTGCAATCTAGTATGCATATTCAGAATTTATGTTAATCTATATGTTTCAGGTATTTTATATTGATAACCTTGAACTTGGTGCATCTAAAATACTGCATATGGACCTGCCAAGAATCAGTGTTTTCAATGAAATTTACTTTTCAAGAATGAGAAGCTGAAGAGTAGGGAGAATTTGCGGGATTGTTGAGTATGGGCGGCACAAGGACTTAACCTAGGAAAGCATTTTCTATAGTCTGTTTTTTATTGATTACGCATTGGTTGTTGATAGAATCCATTGATCTTTGAACAGATAAGGAACTCTTTGGAAGTTTTCTACACTAGAAGCTGGGGCATGCGTTTGCTAAAGGAATGGAATTGTGATGGTGCAAACTATTTGAAAACTACGGTCTGTAACTGTACTAAGTAAATTGTTAAAATTGCAACTCATGAAGCATAGATTTAATTGTTACTCCCTCCATTCCTATATATAAGCATTCCTAGAATCCCAAGACAAAAATAGTCAAGAGGGTAGAAGACATATACCGCTCATTTTACACTACCTCATCAATTCTCCATCCACCAACCAACCCATCATATTTTGTCTTATATGTAGGAATGCTTATATAATGGAACAAAATTTGAATCCCTGGAATGCTTACATATAGGAATGGAGGGAGTATTCACAAAAAGACCAAATTTGTGCGTACAAGGAGGTACATTGTGTTCTTCAGACTACAAAGAAGCTTGCACCTGAGGTTGTCAAAGCAAAATCACAAATTGGTTATGCGCAATGACAATGAAAATAAATTTCAAATGCACTATATCCAGATTACAGACCACATCTGTGTTAGATCCACTGAAGTCTGTTGGGGAAGTGGAGCTGCTATTTCTAGAACTTTGAGATGAAACCCATAGCTGTGTTAGATCCACTGATGATGAGATCAAGTCCCCATAAAGTGAAGTTCCACCACGGTGATTAACGTAGACAAGCTACAGAAAGCACTGTTTCCATGTATTGATGATTTTCAGTGGTTGGACTGTTGATACAGAGAACTGGACTAGGAATACCCAACAAATCTAGGACCATGATGCTGGAAGTAAGATCTGGTTAACCAAACACTAGTTATTATAACCTGATCTATTATCTTGAGCTGTAAGCAAAATCAACTTTGCAGGGCAAATTCTGGGGTAATTGTGACCCATTAAGCAAGGACATTTGATGGTGATGAATTAAACTGGGATCTCAAAGACAACCGAAGCCAGAGTGCTGGAAGCAGGAATCTGGTATCTTTGTGCAAAAATGAATGAGCAGAGTTTTAAACATTTAGCATCTCTGCATCTGTAAACTATATAACCACCAAAAAATAGAACCTGATACTGCCAAAATCCATGTTTCAAAAGTAAACTAAGTACCGGAAAAATCAATGAACCGCAGTTGGCTGTCAAATTGTTACCTAGCTCATCTCCTAAAAAACTTCATACATCTCAAAAAAGGAATTGAGCTAACCTGACGGAGCTTATCCAAAGGCGATGCCGGTGCAGGATCCTTTGACGACGACCTTAGCCCTTCCATGGCTGATACCTTAGCCCTTCACGGCGAGCTCGAATGGACCGAGCCCTTCCTGCACCGAGCTCCAATCACGGCGAGCTCGAATGGACTGAGCCCTTACTGGACCGAGCTCCAATGTGGATGAATCTGCTTAATCAGAGGAATAGTTCGTGGATTAACTACTGAAGGAACAAGTGAATCTGTGTAACGGGAGGAACAGCAATAGGAGAGCTCGTGGATGAAGGAACCGAACACATGAGGCACCCGCTGGATGAGGCTGCGCAGGAGGCTGCCTGCTCGTGGAGGAAGGAAGCGGCCTTTTTTCGTTTTTTGAGATGAGGAAGGAAGCAATCGGTTCTTGGCTGGCTGAGATGCATTATTGTTGTGCCTTGTCAAAAATTTGCCTGGCAGGATTGGGTAGCAGTCAAGCCAAGTGGGGCGACCTTCAGGCATAAACCAGTTGACTCTGTGGGTCCCATACGGTACCTATTCCCTGGATACAAGGCACTTTTTCCCACATCTCGAGAAACAGTGTCTCACTACAGCCGTCGGATAAGAGCAGCGCTCGCTAACATGAGTGGGAATTTCACTCTCCTCGACACACAGCGTCAGTCATCGGCATATAATTTACGCCATCAGCCGAACTGTTTGCATACATGTTGAGCTGTGATCTCTGACCAAGCTCGACTATCAACTAATATTAATCATGACGATGTGATCATATATGCAATAATACGCCCGCACGTAAGTGAATGTTCGTCAGACTACACAACAGACCGGGAGAGATGTCAGGGATTTCCTAAAGTATAGCGCCAACTACCACTACTATAAAAAGAGCTAGCAATATCAGGGGTTATTTTCCGAGTAATAGCGGGCATCACAAAAACGCTATTGCAGTGCCACATTGTCGACATCATCGGGATGCAACGCTATTACAGGGGTTACTAAAATATCGGGCGTCAATGACATCGAGCAATGGCCAATATTAAAAATAGATCGTAATATCGGGCACATATGACGTCATCACGAGCCGAAATTACAAACGGTACAACAATATCGAGCCCAATAACGTCATCGGGCGCCCGATCATCGTTATCCATCCGGCCCATTACGTATCCAGCCCGGTTCACAACATATATATATGAAGAACCCTAGCCCTCTACTCGGCCCTCTCACCACACTTATCCCCCTCGCGTCGCCCCTTCTCTCTCCCTCTCTACGCCGCCCCCTCCTCTCTCTCTCTCTCTCTCTCTCTCTGCGTCGATCACCATCCACGACCGCGCGCCCCCGCCTCTCACCGCCGACACCGTTTCGGCGACCCTCCCCGCCTAGCCGTGCCGGCCGGACCCTCCCCTTCCGAAGCGACGGCGTCCCCTTCGACTTCCCTACCGCGCTCGGACCTTCCCCACCGGTGGGTCCAACGAAGCGGCGGATGGATCCGGCGAGGAGGGCGAGGACGCGACCAGATCCACCGCGACGTCTCCCGGCCCCACGCTCGCACCTCCTCGACGCTCGTCACCGGTCTCCATCACGCCGCCGCTCGCATCGGCCACCGCGCGCCGCCGCCGGATCCGAGCATCTTCGTCGCGCCGTAGTCGGACCCTACACCGCCCCTCCCCGGCCGCCGGCATCTTCGTCACGCCGCTGCCCTCGCTTGTGCACCGCCCCTCCCCGGATCCGGAGCGGCTGGCGGCCGGGTCGGCGCCCTAGGGCGGGCCCTAGGTCGGGTCGAGCCGAGCCCGACCCGTCCTATTTTTTTTGTTTTCCCCGAACGACAGTAGTATCGGGCATTTTGACCGATATTATTGTTATACGATTTGTAATAACGTTCACGTAGTATCGGTCGAGATGCCCGATACTACGGTTCGATTTTGCCCGTTATTGAAGGCCGTAATTCCGATGAGTGTACCTTGAATTCGTCGCCTTGAATGGTCTATATATACTCCCGCTATTCTTTGAGAAAGATAGTGGAGAGAGTATAAAAGAAAAGCTTCTACTGCAAGCAAACGACAACTTGATTATTACTGGTATCACCTACGGATGAGGATTCTCTACGATACTACCCATGCATTAACGATCCGAGTACCGCGTCGTCTATTTTGCCTTTG
>JAUNZO010003799.1:0-33488 GCA_031894775.1 Chloris gayana | reverse complement strand
AAATTAAAGCTATGACTTAAAATTACTTCGGGATATTTATGTTCGGGTTACTATTCAAATTCGGGTTACTATTCAAATTCGAGTTACTATTCAAATTCGGGTTACTATTCAAATTCGGGTTTTCTACGAGCACCAACCCACTAACCGGCGAGTTCGGTGGGAGGAATGATTTCGAGTACTATTCACGAAAGCGACCTCTCGCTGATTAACACCTGTGATTATATTAGTCTAATCTTGCTACTATTCGACGAAAGCGACACCTTCTTCACGTATATTCGTTATTCGAGACCGTTCTTTCGACTGGCGAGGCCAAACAGATCGCCTATCCGAACAAAAACTCGGTGGTAAAAATCCTACTCGGTACTCACCATACTTATCGCTAGTTTGTCTCGTAAATAGCAAAGCCTTTCCCATAGGCTCCCCGGTCGCTAGCATATGTGACGAGTTCTTATCGTCTCCCTGAGCGGTTCCACCCGAAGGGAACACTTCTCACCGGCCCTAAGGCTCTACACAGCGCCACAACTCCGGGCTAAAAGAGCAGGCCGAAACAGAGGTTTCTCCTATAGGGTCCCTAGCATAAAAACTCGTCCCACATGAAAGAACCGGAAAACCGAGGGATTTTCAAAGACAAGCACTACTTCATTTTCACAAACATAGCTTACATATGGCTTTCCCTTTCGGGAACCCCCAAGCGCTTAAGCACACAAAGGAAAAATTACCTTGCGGGCGGTATCTTACAATGGATTACACTCTGTATTTTACAAGTGGACTACTCCTACTAAGGAGGTGGAAGAGCTGCGACGAATTCGGTGGTGCTTCGCTTCGCTTCCCGGTTTCGATGATTCCGATGTTTCTCTTCCGAAGCTCGACGTCTCCTTTTATAGCCGCGCATGGCGTCCTTCCATCCTGTTTATTTAGCGCACATAATGTCCTTCAATCCTGTGTCAAAGGACATGAGCTGGTGTCCTTCACTTCGTGGCAAAGGACATGAGCTGGTGAGTAAAAGGACAAGAGTCGGCGTCCTTGTCGTCTTTTATGATATTCCCCTTTGCTTGAGTCTTCCGGAACGTGCACCGATCATGCAGGCCATAATCTTGCTTAGCAAATGCAGCCACAACCTTACTTAGGATATGCGAGCGACTCTTTGTGCTGCACTTCGGTATTTATTCGAATTAAATGGCGAAGACTTCGGGTCCTCTTCTTCGTACGTATACGGGTCTCACCACGCTTCCGACTTGAGAGTAGCACTCTCAAATGTGGTTGTTGTACGGGTCACACCACGCTTCCGACTTGAGAGTATGGCTCTCAATAATATTTGTCTGAAAATTATTCAAATCTTCTGGAAGACTTATGCAAAGTCTTGAATAATATTTTTGTATATTAGTTCTTTTTGAGAGTATTACTTTTAATAATATTCCAACATCTTTCTTGATATTTTTGGTGGATTAATTTTGATCAGATTCACGGGGTTGCCCATGTCCACCAATATCCATAAGGTCTTCGTCTAAAAATGTATTCACAAATTTATCATCATATACCTTTTTTGCTTCTTCAAATTTCTCATCATATTCTTTCTTCATTTCTTTAAATTTATCTTCGTATGCTTTCTTCATTTCTTCAAATTTTCTATTCATTTCCTTCTTCACTTCTTTCAAGACTTCTTTCTTTATATCTTCTTTCCATACTTGATGATATTTTTTCCAATTTTTCTTCTATCTTATATTCAATGTATTCACCATTGGAATGATTACCTTCTTTTTTCAAACTTTCTCGCATATGTTAATTTCTTGGAAGTATTTTCTTCTTCTTTTATTGTTATTGCAGATGATTCTTTTATTTTTACTATATTTGGTTCTTCGAGAGTCTTGTTATTATTTTGAACCAATCTGTAATTTTGAATATATTCTCTTGCGGATGGTTCTATATAATAATTTGGCCCTATTGCTCTTCTTGCTGAGCTCAATGCTTCATCTACATCCATATATCCGGCAAAGGATGCGAGTGTCTTTCCTTCTTTGCATTTCTTTCTTCGTAATAACTATATTTTCAAAACTTGTATATATTCCGGGCCTTCCTCCATTGTATATTACATACAATGGCTTTATTTGAAATCTTTCTGGAGTATCCGATGATGGTAGCATTCCATTGATTTCATTAAAATATTCTAAGAGGCTATTTAATATGGCCAGAAAGTACCCTTTGTCTTCCTTCTTATTGTTGTATTGGTACCATAAATTGTCCAACAAACATTGCTGAATTTCATCCACAAAGATATGTTCTTTGGGTTTGAAATTGAAGGTATTTGGAGAAAACACCTTTAATTTATTTTCTTTTCCGAAGGTATAGTATTCAACTTCAGTATTATTCATGGCTCTCTTCATTCCTGCAAAATAGCTGATCGGGAAAACAAGTCGGGAAGCTTATTGTCTTTCCCCTTAATATGCTCAAAATTGACTTTGTAACCATTTCCTGTAATAATATCTTCAAATAAAATCCATCTTCGAGTAGAGCTCTTTTTACTATTAATTTGATTGTAATATCTGCATATTGCTTCACAATCTGTCCTTACTCGTAAATTCTTTGAATCCAAGATATAAGCGAAAAGCATTTATTGCCGAAATTACAGCCAAAATTTCTCTATCAGTATTATTCATAGTTTTCAGTTTATAACTTCTGATGCATATCTGCATATTTTTTCTTCTGTCTTAGGAGAATATTTATTGGGCTTTTGTTTTAATATGGCACCCTGACCTTCTTTAGACGCATCGGTTTCAATAATAAAATAACTATCATTTAAAGGTAATTCTAAAGGCTTCAAATTCTTCACTTTTTCTTTTATTGTTCTTACTAATTTTATATCTTCAGAGTTAAAATATTTTTGACCATTCTTCCTTAATTTTGAATATAATGGACCAGCAAGCTTTGCTAAGTTGTTTATATAATTTCTTGCATAGTTTACAATTCCTAAGAATTGCTGCAAAACTTTAGTATCACTCATGTTATCGAGGAACTGTAATATTTTCTTAGCAATATGCTCTTGTAAATATATTTTCCCTTCTCCTATTTCATGGCCAAGGAAATTAATTCTTTCTTTGCATATTTCCATTTTCTTTTTAGATAATATTAAACCATTTTGTTCTACCTTTCTAAAGAAAACTTCAAGATGTGCAATATGTTCTTTATATGTATTTGAGAAGACTAATATATCATCTATGTATACTAATATGAAATCTTGGGTTTCATTGAAAATATTTTGCATCTTTCTTTGAAATAATGCAGGTGCATTTTTTAATCCTAAAGGCATAACAAGCCATTCAAAATGACCTTGAGGACATGTGAATGCAGTCCATTCTATTGAATCTTCAGCCATTTTAACTTGCCAAAAACCAGCTTTCAAGTCAAATTTTGAAAAATATTTGCTACCTTGTATTCTATTAATCAATTCTTCTTTATTTGGAATATTGAAAGCGTCTTCTATCTGTATTATCATTTAACCTTTTATAATTAATAACCATTCTAGATTTTCTTCTAACTTCTTCTGCATGATTTCTAACTATAAAGGCTGCTGATCTATGCGGGCTTCTACTTTCTCTTATTGCTTTTAATTTTAATAATTCTTCAATATGCATCTTAAAATCTTCTATATCTTTTGGAGTGGCTTCTATAGGAGCTGTTTTGATTATATAATTTGGATTTATTATATTGATCTGACAAACTATTCCATTTTTCTCCCAATATTTCATGGGTATTTCACTAATGATTTGGATATCTTCAAGTCTTTGTACAATCTTTTCTATATCTTTTTTAGATTTTATATCTCTATACCAATTTGGAGCAAATGATTGTAACCCAATACACTCTAGATTAGAATTTTCTACATAGTATTCTTCTATATTTGGACTAATAGTCTCTTCCTCAATATTGCAAATTTGTAGTATTTTATTTAGCTTTCGGACTTCAGAGATATATGGCACATTATCTTGATGTGGAATAAATGTGATTCCTTGTTCATGTATAATTGTGGTTTGAACAGATTGTTGTAAAAATCTTAACCCAAGTATTAAATCACTATTTATAACAGATAGGTCTCTTATTGTAATTTCATCTATTATATATCTTGTATTATTTATGTATGCTTCAATATTGTATGCTAATTGATTATGGATCTTTTTAATTCCCGACATATCTCGTGGATATTTCTGCCTTGTTATCATCTATAGTATGAACTATTTCAGGACATTTGATGAAGTATTTATCATGGATAATATTTTTAGTGCACCCTGTGTCTATTAATGCTAACAATTTATATGAAACATTCGGGCTTAATTTTATTTTTACTGGAATTCTTATGCCTAATATTTCCTTAAAAGGCAATCTTATTATATATTTATTTCCAAAACTTATTAAAGCATCTCTTAATTGTAATATCTTATTACTTCTATTATCTTTTGTAGTCAAGGTTCGTTCTTGAAATTCAGTATTTTCTAAATTTTTAACTTTCTCTACTCTTCTATTGTCAAACTTTGCTTGCAATTCTTCTAATTTCGCCTCTAATATTCTTATTTTTTCAAAAACTCTTGTTTTAGAGTCTATAAGATCTTTATTGTCTTCAGCATTATTTTTTTCTTCTTGCTTATTGCTATCACTTTTTACAAAGTCTTTACCATATTTTCTTTTTTTGTCTATTCCACTTATATCCATTGCTTCCATAGCATTGTCTAAATTTTGTAACCCAATATCATCTAGTGAGTTTATAAAATTATTATCTTCTTCCTTTTGCTCATTGTCTATTTCATTTTTTAAAGTATGCAACCTTATATTATTAAATGGATTTATAAGATTATTATTATCTTCATTATTATTATTTGGTTGCTTTTCATTAGATATTAAATCTTTAGTTTTTTCTTGCTGCTTACTAATTTCTTCTTCTACTAAATCTTTTTCTACTTCTTCATAACTATCCGATAACAGACTTCTCATTTATTTCCCACTGTTCTTCTTCACTTATTGTCTTAATATTTTCTTGACACTTATTCTTATTTTTATTTTCTAATTCTTTTTTATTATAAACATATTCTTTCTTATTTTTAATAGATAATTTAACTTCTTTCTTATTTTCTAAGTATGCTAAAGAATTTTCCTTTTCTTTCTTTAATTTTCTTAGTCTTGCCAATTGCCTATAAAAATAAACTTCCTTTTCTCTAATATTTGGCCATTCATGTAACATAGAAGTACTATATTCTACATTTATTTGTTTTAATTTGTCTTCATAATATCTCATTTCTAAATCTATATCAGATATTTCCATGTATTCTGAGATGCTATGTCTTCTACTATAATCAATGTCTTCTAGATTCTCAATATCTTTACTTTTACCTCTTAGCCTATCCATTAAGGTTAAGGGTTTTAAATCTTTATTTATTATTTGAAGGGATTGGTCTCCTCTACAGGTAACTTTAGATAGGTCCATTTATCTGAATTTAAAGATGTAGTGGGGCAGCCTACTATATTTGAGACTGGCACAACTTCTTTTCCAAGTATTCGTAATATTAACCTTGTCTAATATTTGTGTTAAAAGCTGAAAAATACGGTTATTTTGTCTTAAAATTTCTTTAGAATCTTCTTCTTGAATCTTAATTTCTTTTTGTTCTATTATAACTCTTTTGGATTCTAACTTCCTATAAATCAAAGACACTTCTTCTTTAATATAGTCACTATTTTGACAATATTTATTCTGTTCTTTCCTTCCTTCTTCTAATATTTGTAATACCAAATTTAATTTATTCTGTAGACCAGAAATTTCTTCTTCAATATGCTTATGATCTTTATATAACCTTTCAAATTTTATATCTAATTCGTCCTGCCTTTTTTCCCAAGTTATATAAAAATTATGTATTAGATCAACAAGCAAATTCAATTGACTTTGAGAGCTATGCCAAGTGTGCTTTTCGGAGGAATTAATTCTGCACCTTATATTGATATTTTCTTTTGTGCTTATAATTTTTCCAGTATTCACTTCTGAATTTAAATACCTTAACTTCTCAATTGTAACCTGTCTCCGATGCCACACACAATATAAATTAAAGCTATGACTTAAAATTACTCCGGGATATTTATACTTATATTCAAGTTCGGGTTACTATTCAAATTCGGGTTACTATTCAAATTTGGGTTACTATTCAAACTCGTCCCACGCTTCCGACTTGAGAGTAGCACTCCGTGACCCGTACAACGACATTTGAGAGTGCTACTCTCAAGTCGGAAGCGTGGTGAGACCCGTATACGTACGAAGAAGAGGACCCGAAGTCTTCGCCATTTAATTCGAATAAATATCGAAGCGCAGCACGAAGAGTCGCTCGCATATCCTAAGTAAGGTTGTGGCTGCATTTGCTAAGCAAGATTATGGCCTGCATGATCGGTGCACGTTCCGGAAGACTCAAGCAAAGGGGAATATCATAAAAGACGACAAGGACGCCGGCTCTTGTCCTTTTACTCACCAGCTCATGTCCTTTGCCACGAAGTGAAGGACACCAGCTCATGTCCTTTGACACAGGATTGAAGGACATTATGTGCGCTAAATAAACAGGATGGAAGGACGCCATGCGCGGCTATAAAAGGAGACGTCGAGGCTTCGGAAGAGAAACATCGGAATCATCGAAACCGGAAGCGAAGCGAAGCACCACCGAATTCGTCGCAGCCTCTTCCACCTCCTTAGTAGGAGTAGTCCACTTGTAAAATACAGAGTGTAATCCATTGTAAGATACCGCCCGCAAGGTAATTTTTCCTTTGTGTGCTTAAGCGCTTGGGGGTTCCCGAAAGGGAAAGCCATATGTAAGCTATGTTTGTGAAAATGAAGTAGTGCTTGTCTTTGAAAATCCCTCGGTTTTCCGGTTCTTTCATGTGGGACGAGTTTTTATGCTAGGGACCCTATAGGAGAAACCTCCGTTTCGGCCTCGCTCTTTTTAGCCCGGAGTTGTGGCGCCGTGTAGAGCCTTGGGGCCGGTGAGAAGTGTTCCCTTCGGGTGGAACCGCTCGGGGAGACGATAAGAACTCGTCACATGTGCTAGCGACCGGGGAGCCTATGGGAAAGGCTTTGCTATTTCCGAGACAAACTAGCGATAAGTATGGTGAGTACCGAGTAGGATTTTTACCACCGAGTTTTTGTTCGGATAGGCGATCTGTTTGGCCTCGCCAGCCGAAAGAACGGTCCTGAATAACGAATATACGTGACGAATGTGTCGCTTTCGTCGAATACTAGCAAGATTAGACTAATATAATCGTAGTGTTAATCAGCGAGAGGTCGCTTTCGTGAATAGTACTGAAATCATTCCTTCCACCGAACCTCGCCGGTTAGTGGGTTGGTGCTTGTAGAAAACCCGAATTTGAATAGTAACCCGAACTTGAATAGTAACCCGAATTTGAATAGTAACCCGAACTTGAATATAAGTATAAATATCCCGAAGTAATTTTAAGTCATAGCTTTAATTTATATTGTGTGTGGCATCGGAGACGAGTTATAATTGAGAAGTTAAGGTATTTAAATTCAGAAGTGAATACTGGAAAAATTATAAGCACAAAAGAAAATATCAATATAAGGTGCAGAATTAATTCTTCCGAAGAACATACTTGTCACACCCCTATCCCGAAAGATAGTTAAGTGTGGTACGGATCGCCTTGGGAGATGATTGACGAAGCAACCATACATAGCATCACATTAACAAACATACACGATTTGCAAGGTTACATAATTAAGTCTTGATTACAACATAGAGTTCGAATAAAAGATACATTAGGTTCGAAATTAAGTCTTACATAACCATGATCTTTGTTCGAATTTAAAGTGCGGAAGCGAAATACATAACTCGACGATACATAGATAACTTAAGGGAACCATGCCGGCCTAGGCCATGGCTCACTCATCATGGGTCGGAGAGCTAGGGACCCATTCAATGGTCCACTCTTTGGGCTCTTCTCCATCCCAAACCACCTTACCACAACAATCACAAAAACCGGCTTGCGAGAAACCCGTAATCAACATGTAGTGGCAAAGCCCGAGTATCTAACATACTCCGCAAGTCTTACCCGTCAAATTGGCCATCTAAGACCGACTCCTAGATGCATGGGGCTTGACCGGTTTAACTTGGCATTTTTGCATAAATAGCACCTATGCTAATTAGGTTGGCAATTTTATTACTTAGCCAAATTAATAGGGTGATTGCATAAAAGAAACTTTAGTGAGCATGCTAACAATACAAGAGTTTGCAATACAATTTAACATCAATATAAAACAGCAAGCTATTCAATCTCCTTCCATTACTACGCATTGCGAACTGCTCGAATCAAGTGATACTCATTAACCGAGAGGAAACGGCGATAATTATCGAATTATTAATCCTGCAGGAAAGAACCCACATGCACGACATACACATCATTTAAGAACACGTATGGCCACCGTTCGCGAGTTCATCGTAAAGTAAAGCACGGGGCCACCGACCCCGAGTACACGTCCCCCTTGCGACCGTTCAACAACGCGTCCAAGGCTTAACCCATGTACTCTCCAACGGTCCTCAACCCGTGCAACCACCGTGCCAAACACATCACCTCCGAGTCGGTGAGATATCCGGCTCACTTTACAACTTACAAGCTACATAGGTTTACCAATCCCCATAAGAAAGGTATGCAAGTGGTACACAACTCAAACTTGTTCGCGGAGCCACAATGGGGTGTTCTCAAATTTTAACCAAATTCATCATGTTCACATTTAGTCATAAGCCATGAGTGAGATCCCCAAATCTATCGTTGACTCCAAAAACATAGCATAGCACTTCTAACGAGGATATGACACATAAGCGACATAGGACATATAGGACTTTATGCATGTGGATTTCCAATCAACGTCTAAACTTAAATGCACATTCATCATCCTTAATATAGTGATAAAAGAAGACATTTCAAAATAATAGGAATGCACCGGGGCTTGCCTTGAGAGTGATCGAAGTTAGCACTAGCCTCACAAGCGTTGAGCGTGGCGATAGCTTCTTCCGGCGGGATCAATTCGGCGTCGTCACCTAAGGAATGAAATGCAATGCGTAAGTCATATGAATACAAGGTCGATGATGAGAGTAATGCATGTGTGCTGTTTTGTAAAGATCCAAATGAGTATGTAATTCAAAAGTTTGTTTGTTCGAACCCTAATAAGCATGACATGTCTCTTGTTTTCTTTTACGGATCCCAATTACATGAGCAAGCATAACCATACCATCATAAAGAGTAATGACTTGGTGGCATAGACACGAGTGCTGTGGTTAGTGTGGGTTTAGCACTAATATTTTAGCAAGTTTTTATAGTGCAATACGAAGAAATCTAGGCTTATGTATTTTTACATCACATGCGATGACGATTCCCTTTTAGAATAGGAATTTGATTTCAAAATTCATACATAGGTGAAATACATGAAACCTTTTGACTAAACCTGCCATGAGGTGCTAAAGGACATAATGAACAGTAGAAATTACATAAACATGCATGATCATGATTCTTAATGACATAAACTAATCATGCTTGTGCTGAAAATGACCCTTTTGAAATTGAGATCTAGGGTTTGCAAAAATCATTACTTAACATGCTCCAAATTTACAATGGGATTTTCTACATATGCACAGTACCAAAAGGAAATTAATTGCCAAGTTTCATGCAAAAATAATTTATACAGAATTAATTAAAAATTAAATACAGGGAATGCAAGAAATGCAATAACTTGAAAAATATGAAATGAAATGCAGATCTTCCAGTGCCAAAAATTCATGTGTGCCAGGGTGAAGACTTTGGCCAAGTGGCTTTTAATTTGGATTTATATTTTTAAAGTTATGGCTTGGTTAAGTTTTCAGGGGTTGACTTTTTCATTTTTATAAAAATGTGAAAATGACCAGATCTGATGAGTTCATGTTACTTTTATGAAAGTACAGGTCTTCTAGTTTCCAAAACATTTTAGTTTGCAATTTTTGGACGATTCAAACGCCAGATATGAATTTTTCAAACTCAAACGAAGTTCGGGTATATTTACGGATTTGCCATCGGTTCATTTTTGAACAGAGCGGCTCGCGCGCTCCGGCGAGCGGCGGCCGGCGCCGGCGAGCTCGCTCGCGGCGGCGCTGCGCTGGAGCTCATGCTCCGGGGCTTTGGGGAAAAGCTTGCGCGCGGCGTGGGGAACACGCCGGCGGGGTCCACGGGGCCCCGCGACGGCCGGAGGCGGGCCGCGGCGAGCGGCGGCGCCCGCGGGGCTCCGGCGGCGGCGCGCGTCGAGCGCAGAGAGAGAGGAGGGAAGGGGAATGGTCCGGGAGCACCACCCGGGCACGGGGAGTCGAGGCGTGGGCTCGGCGGCGGCGGGGGGCCGTGGTGGCGGCTCGACGGAGGGGTGGCGGGGAGGCGCGAAGAACGGCGGCGGCTTCTTCCAAATTCCGGCGACCTGGAGCAGAGGGAGGGGAGCACGTCAGCAGGGAGGCTGGGCATGACCTTGCGCACGTGCCGACGGAGGAAGGGAGGAGAATCGGCCCACCTAGGCGGCGTGCGACGGGGAGGTGCGCGGGCGGCCATGGCGACGGCGGCTCCGATTTCTTCTCCGGCGTGAGCTGCGGTGAGGGAGAGGGCAGGGCAGCGGTGCGGAGAGGAGCGGGAGGGGTCGGCAATAATTGGTGGCGGAGAAAAGAGGGCCTTGGTGCCGCTTTCTAGGGGCGCGGCGGCGGAGCGGTCGGCGGCGTGGGCGGGCGCCATTACTCCCGGCCGTTCCTGTTGGCCGGCGGGTACAGGGACGGTTGGGAGGTGGCAGGGGGTTGCGTGGCGACTTGACGGGGCGAGGCGCGCGTGGGGGCGGCCGCGGTGGCGCCGGACCGGCGGGCGGTCCGCCATTGCCCACCGGGCAACGATAGCTCGAGGTCACGGTTTAAATTTTGAATCTACAGTTTGGTATTTCGACTAAAATTCATATTTCAGGTGCTCCAAAAATGAAACCAAAAATATGGAAGACTCAGGATGATGTGCTCTAATTTTCATCTTTTAGTTTGAAGTTCTAAACTTGCTTCCAAAAATTCCTACAAAATTCACAAATGACAGTGTTCCAGATTTGAATTTGAATTTTTGGGCATTCAAAACCTTGTTCAAAAATTTGGTAAAAATGTTGTAAATTCTTCTTTTTACATGAGCAATCCAGCGGTGCAAAAATATGTGGGTAGTGTTTTTATAATTTTTGTATTTTGGTTAGGGCTAGGGTTTAGGGTTAGATTCTTCCTTTTTCCTTTTTATTTTTCTTATTTGCTTTTTCCTAGTTGGGTGATTTAGCATTAGTACCGGATTAAGGATGTACTTAGGGTAGTAACTACGGAATTAGCCTTAATCGTGACATGGGATGTCACAATACTTGGCATAGCTCTCAAAGTCAATTGAATTTGCTTGTTGATCTAATACATAATTTTTATATAACTTGGGAAAAAAGGCAGGACGAATTAGATATAAAATTTGAAAGGTTATATAAAGATCATAAGCATATTGAAGAAGAAATTTCTGGTCTACAGAATAAATTAAATTTGGTATTACAAATATTAGAAGAAGGAAGGAAAGAACAGAATAAATATTGTCAAAATAGTGACTATATTAAAGAAGAGGTGTCTTTGATTTATAGGAAGTTAGAATCCAAAAGAGTTATAATAGAACAAAAAGAAATTAAGATTCAAGAAGAAGATTCTAAAAAAATTTTAAGACAAAATAACCGTATTTTTCAGCTTTTAACACAAATATTAGACAAGGTTAATATTACGAATACTTGGAAAAGAAGTTGTGCCGAGTCTCAAATATAGTAGGCTGGCCCACTACATCTTTAAATTCAGATAAATGGACCTATCTAAAGTTACCTGTAGAGGAGACCAATCCCTTCAAATAGTAAATAAAGATTTAAAACCCTTAACCTTAATGGATAGGCTAAGAGGTAAAAGTAAAGATATTGAGAATCTAGAAGAAATTGATTATAGTAGAAGACATAGCATCTCGGAATACATGGAAATATCTGATATAGATTTAGAAATGAGATATTATGAGGACAAATTAAAACAAATAAATGTAGAATATAGTACTTCTATGTTACATGAATGGCCAAATATTAGAGAAAGGAAGTTTATTTTTATAGGCAATTGGCAAGACTAAGAAAATTAAAGAAAGAAAAGGAAAATTCTTTAGCATACTTAGAAAATAAGAAAGAAGTTAAATTATCTATTAAAAATAAGAAAGAATATGTTTATAATAAAAAAGAATTAGAAAATAAAAATAGGAATAAGTGTCAAGAAAATATTAAGACAATAAGTGAAGAAGAACAGTGGGAAATAAATGAGAAGTCTGTTATCGGATAGTTATGAAGAAGTAGAAAAAGATTTAGTAGAAGAAGAAATTAGTAAGCAGCAAGAAAAAACTAAAGATTTAATATCTAATGAAAAGCAACCAAATAATAATAATGAAGATAATAATAATCTTATAAATCCATTTAATAATATAAGGTTGCATACTTTAAAAAATGAAATAGACAATGGGCAAAAGGAAGAAGATAATAATTTTATAAATTCACTAGATGATATTGGGTTACAAAATTTAGACAATGCTATGGAAGCAATGGATATAAGTGGAATAGACAAAAAAAGAAAATATGGTAAAGACTTTGTAAAAAGTGATAGCAATAAGCAAGAAGAAAAAAATAATGCTGAAGACAATAAAGATCTTATAGACTCTAAAACAAGAGTTTTTGAAAAAATAAGAATATTAGAGGCGAAATTAGAAGAATTGCAAGCAAAGTTTGACAATAGAAGAGTAGAGAAAGTTAAAAATTTAGAAAATACTGAATTTCAAGAACGAACCTTGACTACAAAAGATAATAGAAGTAATAAGATATTACAATTAAGAGATGCTTTAATAAGTTTTGGAAATAAATATATAATAAGATTGCCTTTTAAGGAAATATTAGGCATAAGAATTCCAGTAAAAATAAAATTAAGCCCGAATGTTTCATATAAATTGTTAGCATTAATAGACACAGGGTGCACTAAAAATATTATCCATGATAAATACTTCATCAAATGTCCTGAAATAGTTCATACTATAGATGATAACAAGGCAGAAATATCCACAGATATGTCGGGAATTAAAAAGATCCATAATCAATTAGCATACAATATTGAAGCATACATAAATAATACAAGATATATAATAGATGAAATTACAATAAGAGACCTATCTGTTATAAATAGTGATTTAATACTTGGGTTAAGATTTTTACAACAATCTGTTCAAACCACAATTATACATGAACAAGGAATCACATTTATTCCACATCAAGATAATGTGCCATATATCTCTGAAGTCCGAAAGCAAAATAAAATACTACAAATTTGCAATATTGAGGAAGAGACTATTAGTCCAAATATAGAAGAATACTATGTAGAAAATTCTAATCTAGAGTGTATTGGGTTACAATCATTTGCTCCAAATTGGTATAGAGATATAAAATCTAAAAAAGATATAGAAAAGATTGTACAAAGACTTGAAGATATCCAAATCATTGGTGAAATACCCATGAAATATTGGGAGAAAAATGGAATAGTTTGTCAGATCAATATAATAAATCCAAATTATATAATCAAAACAGCTCCTATAGAAGCCACTCCAAAAGATATAGAAGATTTTAAGATGCATATTGAAGAATTATTAAAATTAAAAGCAATAAGAGAAAGTAGAAGCCCGCATAGATCAGCAGACCTTTATAGTTAGAAATCATGCAGAAGAAGTTAGAAGAAAATCTAGAATGGTTATTAATTATAAAAGGTTAAATGATAATACAGTAGAAGACGCTTTCAATATTCCAAATAAAGAAGAATTGATTAATAGAATACAAGGTAGCAAATATTTTTCAAAATTTGACTTGAAAGCTGGTTTTTGGCAAGTTAAAATGGCTGAAGATTCAATAGAATGGACTGCATTCACATGTCCTCAAGGTCATTTTGAATGGCTTGTTATGCCTTTAGGATTAAAAAATGCACCTGCATTATTTCAAAGAAAGATGCAAAATATTTTCAATGAAACCCAAGATTTCATATTAGTATACATAGATGATATATTAGTCTTCTCAAATACATATAAAGAACATATTGCACATCTTGAAGTTTTCTTTAGAAAGGTAGAACAAAATGGTTTAATATTATCTAAAAAGAAAATGGAAATATGCAAAGAAAGAATTAATTTCCTTGGCCATGAAATAGGAGAAGGGAAAATATATTTACAAGAGCATATTGCTAAGAAAATATTACAGTTCCTCGATAACATGAGTGATACTAAAGTTTTGCAGCAATTCTTAGGAATTGTAAACTATGCAAGAAATTATATAAACAACTTAGCAAAGCTTGCTGGTCCATTATATTCAAAATTAAGGAAGAATGGTCAAAAATATTTTAACTCTGAAGATATAAAATTAGTAAGAACAATAAAAGAAAAAGTGAAGAATTTGAAGCCTTTAGAATTACCTTTAAATGATAGTTATTTTATTATTGAAACTGATGCGTCTAAAGAAGGTTGAGGTGCCATATTAAAACAAAAGCCCAATAAATATTCTCCTAAGACAGAAGAAAAATATGCAGATATGCATCAGGAAGTTATAAACTGAAAACTATGAATAATACTGATAGAGAAATTTTGGCTGTAATTTCGGCAATAAATGCTTTTCGCTTATATCTTGGATTCAAAGAATTTACAGTAAGGACAGATTGTGAAGCAATATGCAGATATTACAATCAAATTAATAGTAAAAAGAGCTCTACTCGAAGATGGATTTTATTTGAAGATATTATTACAGGAAATGGTTACAAAGTCAATTTTGAGCATATTAAGGGGAAAGACAATAAGCTTCCCGACTTGTTTTCCCGATCAGCTATTTTGCAGGAATGAAGAGAGCCATGAATAATACTGAAGTTGAATACTATACCTTCGGAAAAGAAAATAAATTAAAGGTGTTTTCTCCAAATACCTTCAATTTCAAACCCAAAGAACATATCTTTGTGGATGAAATTCAGCAATGTTTGTTGGACAATTTATGGTACCAATACAACAATAAGAAGGAAGACAAAGGGTACTTTCTCGGCCATATTAAATAGCCTCTTAGAATATTTTAATGAAATCAATGGAATGCTACCATCATCGGATACTCCGAGAAAGATTTCAAATAAAGCCATTGTATGTAATATACAATGGAGGAAGGCCCGGAATATATACAAGTTTTGAAAATATAGTTATTATGAAGAAAGAAATGCAAAGAAGGAAAGACACCGCATCCTTTGCCGGATATATGGATGTAGATGAAGCATTGAGCTCAGCAAGAAGAGCAATAGGGCCAAATTATTATATAGAACCATCCGCAAGAGAATATATTCAAAATTACAGATTGGTTCAAAATAATAACAAGACTCCGAAGAACCAAATATAGTAAAAATAAAAGAATCATCTGCAATAACAATAAAAGAAGAAGAAAATACTTCCAAGAAATTAACATATGCAGAAAGTTTGAAAAAAGAAGGTAATCATTCCAATGGTGAATACATTGAATATAAGATAGAAGAAAAATTGGAAAAAATATCATCAAGTATGGAAAGAAGATATAAAGAAAGAAGTCTTGAAAGAAGTGAAGAAGGAAATGAATAGAAAATTTGAAGAAATGAAGAAAGCATACGAAGATAAATTTAAAGAAATGAAGAAAGAATATGATGAGAAATTTGAAGAAGCAAAAAAGGTATATGATGATAAATTTGTGAATACATTTTTAGACGAAGACCTTATGGATATTGGTGGACATGGGCAACCCCTAGAATCTGATCAAAATTAATCCACCAAAAATATCAAGAAAGATGTTGGAATATTATTAAAAGTAATACTCTCAAAAAGAACTAATATACAAAAATATTATTCAAGACTTTGCATAAGTCTTCCAGAAGATTTGAATAATTTTCGGACAAATATTATTGAGAGCCATACTCTCAAGTCGGAAGCGTGGTGTGACCCGTACAACAACCACATTTGAGAGTGCTACTCTCAAGTCGGAAGCGTGGTGAGACCCGTATACGTACGAAGAAGAGGACCCGAAGTCTTCGCCATTTAATTCGAATAAATACCGAAGTGCAGCACAAAGAGTCGCTCGCATATCCTAAGTAAGGTTGTGGCTGCATTTGCTAAGCAAGATTATGGCCTGCATGATCGGTGCACGTTCCAGAAGACTCAAGCAAAGGGAATATCATAAAAGACGACAAGGACGCCGGCTCTTGTCCTTTTACTCACCAGCTCATGTCCTTTGCCACGAAGTGAAGGACACCAGCTCATGTCCTTTGACACAGGATTGAAGGACATTATGTGCGCTAAATAAACGAGGATGGAAGGACGTCATGCGCGGCTATAAAAGGAGACGTCGAGGCTTCGGAAGAGAAACATCGGAATCATCGAAACCGGGAAGCGAAGCGAAGCACCACCGAATTCGTCGCAGCTCTTCCACCTCCTTAGTAGGAGTAGTCCACTTGTAAAATACAGAGTGTAATCCATTGTAAGATACCGCCCGCAAGGTAATTTTTCCTTTGTGTGCTTAAGCGCTTGGGGTTCCCGAAAGGGAAAGCCATATGTAAGCTATGTTTGTGAAAATGAAGTAGTGCTTGTCTTTGAAAATCCCTCGGTTTTCCGGTTCTTTCATGTGGGACGAGTTTTTATGCTAGGGACCCTATAGGAGAAACCTCTGTTTCGGCCTCGCTCTTTTTAGCCCGGAGTTGTGGCGCTGTGTAGAGCCTTGGGGCCGGTGAAAAGTGTTCCCTTCGGGTGGAACCGCTCGGGGAGACGATAAGAACCTCGTCACATATGCTAGCGACCGGGGAGCCTATGGGAAAGGCTTTGCTATTTCCGAGACAAACTAGCGATAAGTATGGTGAGTACCGAGTAGGATTTTTACCACCGAGTTTTTGTTCGGATAGGCGATCTGTTTGGCCTCGCCAACCGAAAGAACGGTCCTGAATAACGAATATACGTGAAGAAGGTGTCGCTTTCGTCGAATAGTAGCAAGATTAGACTAATATAATCACGGTGTTAATCAGCGAGAGGTCGCTTTCGTGAATAGTACTCGAAATCATTCCTCCCACCGAACCCGCCGGTTAGTGGGTTGGTGCTTGTAGAAAACCCGAATTTAAATAGTAACCCGAATTTGAATAGTAACCCGAATTTGAATAGTAACCCGAACTTGAATATAAGTATAAATATTCCGGAGTAATTTTAAGTCATAGCTTTAATTTATATTGTGTGTGAGAGTGCTACTCTCAAGTCGGAAGCGTGGTGAGACCCGTATACGTACGAAGAAGGGGACCCGAAGTCTTCGCCATTTAATTCGAATAAATACCGAAGCGCAGCACAAAGAGTCGCTCGCATATCCTAAGCAAGATTATGGCCTGCATGATCGGTGCACGTCCGTAAGACTCAAGCAAAGGAGCATATCATAAAAGACGACAAGGACGCCGACTCTTGTCCTTTTACTCACCAGCTCATGTCCTTTGCCACGTAAGTGAAGGACACCAGCTCATGTCCTTTGACACAGGATTGAAGGACATTACGTGCGCTAAATAAACAGGATGGAAGGACGGCATGCGCGGCTATAAAAGGAGACGTCGAGCTTCGGAAGAACAAGATCGGAATCATCGAAACCGGAAGCGAAGCGAAGCACCACTGAATTCGTCGCAGCTCTTCCACCTCCTTAGTAGGAGTAGTCCACTTGTAAAATACAGAGTGTAATCCATTGTAAGATACCGCTCGCAAGGTAATTTTTCCTTTGTGTGTTTAAGCGCTTGGGGGTTCCCGAAAGGGAAAGCCATATGTAAGCTATGTTTGTGAAAATGAAGTAGTGTTGTCTTTGAAAATCCCTCGGTTTTTCGGTTCTTTCATGTGGGACGAGTTCTTATGCTAGGGACCCTATAGGAGAAACCTCTGTTTCGGCCTCGCTCTTTTAGCCCGGAGTTGTGGCGCTGTGTAGAGCCTTGGGGCCGGTGAGAAGTGTTCCCTTCGGGTGGAACCGCTCGGGGAGACGATAAGAACTCCGTCACATGTGCTAGCGACCGGGAGCCTATGGGAAAGGCTTTGCTATTTACGAGACAAACTAGCGATAAGTATGGTGAGTACCGAGTAGGATTTTTACCACCGAGTTTTTGTTCGGATAGGCAGTCTGTTTGGCCTCGCCAGCCGAAAGAACGGTCCTGAATAACGAATATACGTGACGAAGGTGTCGCTTTCGTCGAATAGTAGCAAGATTAGACTAATATAATCGTAGTGTTAATCAGCGAGAGGTCGCTTTACGTGAATAGTACTGAAATCATTCCTCCCACCGAACCTGCCGGTTAGTGGGTTGGTGCTGTAGAAAACCCGAATTTGAATAGTAACCCGAATTTGAATAGTAACCCGAATTTGAATAGTAACCCGAACTTGAATAGTAACCCGAATTTGAATAGTAACCCGAACTTGAATATAAGTATAAATATCCCGAAGTAATTTTAAGTCATAGCAAATTTTACATGATGATAGGTATAAAAGAAAATATTTTATATTTTTTCTTAAACATTTTGTATATAATTCTAGAACTATATTATTAAGATGATATTTTATGCTATTAAATTATAAAACTATGTTTAAAATATATATTATATTTTTAATGTAAGGTTCGATGAAAACATCTCTGTGCAAAATTTGAGTACTAAACTCACCTTGTATAAAGAGAAATAAAAAAGATAAATTACATAAAAAAGTAAATTGTACCAACTTAAATTTTTTGAAGAAATAAAGTGAGCCAATATTTTGTTTGGGGTGTAATTTGGACATGGTGGATTGTTTGAGGGCAAAATGGTTTGGATCGACAAGCAAGTGACAGAAACCAGCCCTGGAGCTGTGAAGAATATCTTAATCTTTTCATGAACTTCAATTTTTCATTAAGACATTGATAGTAAGACAATAAATTAACCATACAAACAAATAAATTCGGTCAACTTCAAGCAATGCATTCGAATAGATTTTGTTTTGAGGGAATGCATTCTTATAGATTTTTTTGTTGAGAACAATGCATTCGTATAGATTTTTTTTTAGGGGAATGCATTCGTATAGATGAGGAATACAGTAAATTTGTTCGGATGGGCTTCCCGATATTGCAAAGTCTGGCTGGCCCAAAAGATGCAGACCAAAATCGGGCGCACGGCCACGGTTTGGCGGCTTGGCGCCACGCTGCCACTGATTCCAGCGAAAACCGAAAGATTTCCCGCATTCGCGTGGCGGTCGAGCGAGATGCTCCGCCGATTCGAAATTTCAAACCCAAAACGAAAACGTCCCCGCGTGGGGGCATCCCTTCCCATTCTCCATTCCCACAATCCCACCCGCCTCCCAAACCGAATCCAAAATTTTCCTCGAATTCCTTCCTCCGCGCTCCCCTCCAATCCAATCCCGAAAATTTTCGTCGCCGCGAGATCTTTATACACGTCCTCCCTCCACCCGATTTCCCGCGCCCAAAGGTCTCCTCCTCCCCGCTCGCGCCCAATCTCCAATCGAGCCTGTCCTCCGCGCCGTCCGCCGCCGATGGAGATCGCCAAGAACGGCAGCATCCGGGATCTCCCTCCTTCGAAGCGATTCCAGTTCATCAACTCCGATCCAGATTCTACCACATGCCCGCCGTTGCCGGCCAAGAAGCGCGTGTTCGCGCCGCCACCGGCAGCGGCGGCGGCGCCGGCGGCCGTCCCTCTTTGCCTCCCGGTGAAGAAGCGGGCCGTTCCGGCGCCGCCTTCGGAGGACGCCATCCCGGTGTGCCTCCCCGCCAAGAAGCGCGCATACGCGCCACCGGTGGATGGGGTTACACCGGCGTGCCTTCCGGCCAAGAAGCGCCCCTATGCGCTGCCGCCGCCGCCAACGGATTCTGTCGCTTGGCCCTGCGTCCCTACCAAGAAGCGCGTCCACGCGCCGCCGCCCCGGCAGATTTCCGCCGGTTCGGCCGCGATGCGCCTACAGACCAAGAGCCGCGTTGCGGGGCGGCCGCCCCGGAAGGATGCCGCTGGTACTATCCCGGTGTGCCTGCCGGCCAAGAACCGCGTCCACGGGCCGGCGCCCCGTATGGACGCCGCATGTACCGTCCAGGTGCCGGTGTGGCCACCGGCCAAGAAGCGCGTCCACGTGCCGTCGTCCCGGAAGGACGCAGCTGGTCCGGTCCCGGTCCCGGTGTGCCCACCGGCCAAGAAGCACGTCCACGCGCCGTCGCCTCGTGGGGATGGCGTTGGTTTGGTCCCGGTGTGCTTACCGACCAACAAGCGCGTGATGCCGCCGTTGCCGTCTCCATCGGTGCAGTCAGATGGTGGTCGCCTCGGCTCCGTCAAGGATGTGAAGCCTCAAGGATCCATTAAACATAGCGCTGCCGCCATCAATCCTAAATTGGGAAATGGCGCTGAAGGTGGCGCGAGAGGAAAAGAGGTCAAGAAATCCGAGAAGCCCATCGATCCTAAGGAACTCAAGGAGTTCGTGCCCGTGAAGCCTAGCAAGCCAAGGTCTCCGAAGAAAGCTAAAGATCTAGAGAAGAAAGACTGCAAGGTCCCCGATGTCAGGCCATCCAAAGTTGAGGTGTGCAAGAAAGGCGTCGAATTGATCGATGCTAAGCAGGCAGCACGCAAAGAAGAGCCTAGGAATTCAGCTGACGACGAAGCGGCGCGAGAGCAGGAGCAAGAAGCCGAGGAGGAGCAGGATGACGGCGTGCTCTGCGCCGTGTGCCGGAGCACCGACGGCGACCCGTCGGACCCCATCGTTTTCTGCGACGGGTGCGACCTCATGGTGCACGCCTCCTGCTACGGCAACCCGTTGGCGCAGGCCATCCCTGACGGCGACTGGTTCTGCTCGCTCTGCTCCACCAACAAGAGCAAGGCTATGGAGGCGGCGGCGCGCCCGCGCTGCTGCCTCTGCCCAGCGAAGGGCGGCGCGATGAAGCGCACGACGGAGGGGCAGTGGGCGCACATCGCGTGCGCCCTGCTCGTGCCGGAGGTGTTCTTCCGGGACCCCGACGGCCGCGACGGCGTCGACTCCTCCCGCGTGCCCGCCCACCGGTTCACCAAGGAGTGCTACATCTGCGCGACAAGCAACGGGTGCGCGCTCGAGTGCTCCCAGCCCAAGTGCGGCCGCGGCTTCCACGTCTCTTGTGGCCTCGATGGCGGCCTGTGCATCGAGTACCAGGAGGGGAAGAGCGGCGCCATTGTCGCCGGCTTCTGCAGGGAGCACACCGAGCTATGGGAGAAGGTAAAATTTCGCTCAACCTCCACTCATTGCAAATACTAGCAATTAGTTGCTGGAAATTTTAACGATGTAACGCAAAAAGTCTCTTTGGATCCGTGTCTTTGTTGCAGCAACAATTGACAGGGAAGTACAAAATTGTGGCAAGAGGGCAGGAGTGATACGAAAGAGGAGGAAGAATTGCAGCAACAATGGATGGCTTTGCAGTGCTGAAGAGTTGCTTGCTGTAGCTTACTTTTTTTCGTTTTTGGAAGAATGCCACTAATTGTTGTTATCAGTAGGATTTGAGAGAAGAGTCTCGTGATTTGTAAGTTTAATAAATTGTTTTATGGTTCCTAGATGGTTACAGGATCTACAGACTGTTTTTCTTTTATATGCCTTATTAACTTTTTACCGTACGGTCCAGATCAAGGTTAGGAAGAGTGAAGAACTGGATCTCGGATCCAGATTTAGATGATTTTGTAAATTAATAATTGACAAGGTAATTGTGATTTCAAGTTTTAATACTGCTCCATATTTCGTGAGGCGGTAGTCTCCTCTCATTTAATCACTGCCACTTAAGATAATCAGATTGACGTGGCGTTAACACTATTGTACATGTCGTGTGATGTACTTCCTCGTTCTACAATATAAGTATTTCTAGAATTTTAAGGTAAAAATATTGAAGCTGAGAAAAGTCATATATATATATATATATATATCTCATGTTATAATATCTTATCAATTTGTAACCACCCACCAACCCATCGAATAGATTTATCCCTAAGAATATTTACATTGTTGGTAAATTTTTGAACGGTTGTACATGCCCTTACATTACGGAATGGAGCGAGTAACCATTTTGCTTGTTGGCTTCATTGGCTCACAAAATCGGATCATTCCCTTTGCTGAAGGATGTTTTGCAAGATTATAGTTTTTTTTAGCACAAATCATGTCATTTATGAGATCAATATATCTGATATAATCTGAACAATTGTCCGACACATAGTAAGCTCGGCATGAACAGGGCATACACATCCATTGCCGTCAAGCATAAGCTTGTCTTGTTTTCTATTCTGTTGCTATTACTAAATAATGTAATGCGATCTTTGTCCATTGCCGCCAATGGGCAAGTGGGCAACTCGGGAACCAAACAGCATGCCGGTTTCGTCACCCTATTACCCATGTGCAAAGGTTCTGTGTGTCATGTAAATATATTAAGTATGTGCAGAGTTAATAATAGTCTAATGCTCTTCGCAAAAATAGAAATCCAACACTGATAAATCTTTATCCTATTTTTAAAGAGTACCGCGCTATAGGTTCAACCCGATTGTGCTACTCATGTACTACAACTTAAGCTATTATAGAAACTATATATCATCATTTAAAAATTTAAAACACTTATCATATATTCATCCAAGTTGGAACAGAGTTGGACATTCGGTTGGCTCTACAACAATTCCCATTTTTAAACCTAAGGTATTCTATTGTTCATTCAGACAATTATCATGTTGGATTTCTTGTCTTAATTTACTTCCTATGCTAATAGAGTTGACATGCGCTCAGTTTGAGATAAGCTCGAGCTCAAAACGAGCTGAACTTAAACCTGCACTTTTGCTCATCGTTAAATGAGCGAACTCATGCTCGACAAGGTACTTTATTTTTAAATTAAAATTCTTCTTCCCCACAAAGAAATAACATATTTTACTTTTGCTTCTAACTGCATTTCTTTGACCATTGTCACACAGTTTGTTTCCGAGAGGTTGTGAACGGAAGTCTTTGAGTTTTAAAGCAATTTTATGCTCTCAATTTACTCTTGGCTTAAACATTGTTGTCACCTCTAACATCTCCTGCGCCTCGCATCCCCTTCCCATAGGGCGCCACTCACTATTCGGAAACAAATTCTCTGCAGTCCGACTGCAAACCCATCTATTTACAGTCCCCTTCGGATCATTGCCACATGTCCAATCAACCGTATCTCAAAGCACAGAAACAGATATCGGTCGGTTTCAGCCCAGCGATTGAAGATTGAGTCGGCTTCCTTCGTCAGCTCGCCTTCTCCTGTTAGAAACAACTGTCGGACAACAATCAAATTACCGCCATAGAACCAAGTTCCTTGATCCAATCCATCGACGAAACAGAAAAAAGAAACACAAACAGACATAATCCTCACCTACGGCAACCATGAACTACTACTGCGTATCGGGTTAGGCGGAAAACAACAGTGAGGGCAATGCAGAACCTGTTGTCATGCTTCTCCTACAACTTCAGATAAAATTGCAAGAAACTCATCGTAGAAACAAACATTAGCACTTGCGTTCTTGGAAGATAGGTTCAGCATAGACCAATGGAAAGCAAGCACTCATTTATCATTCAAGTATTTACGCCATGGATACACAAAAATGAAAAGCCTGAACTATATTATGCTTATCAACCTCCATGCAAATAGATCAGGCACGGCAACAAGCAATGCTCCCATGCTAATACTCTCTACTGATCTACTCTACCACTCAATTAGACTTAATGCCAGGCTGCGTCATAGAACGACGTCCTCAATCCTGCTTTATATGTTCTGAAGAAGAAATCTTGCAGCAAGAATCACGAACGAAGTGACGGGGAGTGGATGTGTCGAAGAGGGTATGGACCCTTTGGCATCCTCAATTAGACTTAAGAGCTTATTACTTATTTCCCCTCACTTTATAATCTGATCCCTTATTTGCCCCTGCTAAGTTCAAGTTCCTCTTTATACCTAAGTTTTGAAACTCAATCCCTTATCTACCCTTTTTCGTTAGTCAAACCGAGAAATCAAGCATTGACCGTCTGATTTCTGTTTCCCCTCCGTTATAGTTTGCCAAATACCCAAACTACCCCGTACCAATTAGTTTACCAGAAACTCCATGGTAGCAAGCAGCTAAATGAAAAAAAAAAGAAGAATGTCGCCGCTTAGCCTGGATAGGCAATCATAGCCCGCCATCACCCGCGCCCACCTGCTCGCTTGCCGTATATGTGGCGGCCACGACTACCTACGCACCACATCGACGTCCACAAACTTGCAGAAAGGAGCAGCAAATACCAGCTTGACCAGATTGGGAGAAAATAGCTTCGTGCTACATTGAAGTTACTGTAGCTACAGTGTGATAAGCTGAAGTTGATAATCTATACCAAGGCACCCTTAGTGTGGAAGAACTTGATCTGAACGTTGAGATTTAATTTCTTTGTTTACAATAGACCGATGTGTAGCAGTTTGATGTCCGATTAGAGCTGTTGTTTTTATAAGCTCGATCTAGCAGCAACAGAAGTCTGTCGTTCTTTTCGATCTGGATAAGAAAAATGGACCAAAAAGATGCTTGTATTATAGTTAAATAAAAAGAAATATGAGTTATTATAGTTAATAAAACAGCACGTAAAATGGAATATGTACTATTAAAATTAAAATACTGGATGTTTGAAATTGTGATTATTTTTCAGGCCAAATAAGGGATTTATCCTTAGGGGTAATTTTGTCCATATAGCATAAATTCATAACAGTAACAGAAAAAGGGCATATAAGGGATAGAGTATCAAATTTTGGGTATGTACTGAAACTCGGATTGAACAGGGAGGACCATTGCTGTCTCTTGGATACGATTGTAGAATGGGGGGAATAAGTAATTTACTCTAGACTTAATGACAGGGGACGCCGGGGGCTCCTCATTTCGCGGCCGGCGCACCGGCAGCCTCGATGTCCATGAGATTGGTGCGGCAGCGGCGGCGAATTTATTGAGTGTTAATTTTTTCTCTCTGGAAAGCCGAGCTGACGAAGGAAGCCGGCTTGATAAGTCAATAGCTGGGCTGAAACCGACCGCTGTTTCCGTGCTCTGAGATACGGTTGATTGGACACGTGTCAATGATCCGAGCGGGACTGTAAATAGATGGGTTTGCAGTTGGACTGCAGAGAATTTGTTTCCCTCACTATTCTGCTCCTCCACGTTGTTTACCTACACCTTCGAGAGAAGATTTTATTTCAGTTTTACTTTGTTCCTTGTCCGAGATTTTGTATTAATGGACAGTTTCACGAATTGAATGATAAATGCCTGAAATGTTACTTTACTTTTTATTACCTTAGAAAAACTCTATGCTTTGTGACTTTATTTTCATCAGAAATTTTCTAGCCGGGCTCAACCTTTTATGTAATCGAACTCGAGTTTGTCGCCTAGGCTGGGTTAAGTTCATGTAGAGTTTAAGTCCATGCTGTAACAAACTGATCCGGCCAATCGTTTTTTTTTTAATCTTTCAAGCTCGGTTTGTTGACACACCGAGTGATATGTACACGGGTGCTGTCCGATCTTTCGATGAGAGGGGATAACTTCGATTTAGATTGGAGATACTTCACGGCCCGACTACAGCCAACAAGGATGCGCCTTGGCACCCGATACACCAACTCCGACGGTTAATTCGATCTTGTAGAGCACGATCAACCAAACCACGAGGGTAATTCCTGCAAGCAATCGAAGAATAAGCGAGAACAAGATAAACAAGTAACTAAACTCACAAAGGTGGGGTTCGAATGAAGTAGAATGGATGGTCTAGCCGACGCACACGTCTACAAGATAGTAGCAATGGCTAAACTAACAAAACAAAATCCAATCTGTTTGTGGTGGTTATGGGGGTATAATTTTTTAGAACTGGGATTACCCAACCCCATCTCAACCGAAACGGGGTCCAAAGTACAAACGTAACAACGAGGTCCGGTATGCCATAAAAGAAGGTTCCTTGCCCCCATCTTCCTAACCGATCTCAGATTAGATAAGATGGGGGCAATTAGGGAGGCAATCTACCCTATTACATTGCAAAAGCCGAATGCAAACAACGTCTTAAGTAACTGAAGCACCGAACTGCTCAAACTTCCTTCCAGTTGTGTTACTGCCGGTCCACACCATCGACAGCCTCCTCTCCTGTGCTTTCCTCAAGCATCCGTGCCGCTAGTGATCTCGAGTCTTGGTGCACGACGATCTTGTCTTCCAATTAGTTGCAGTGCTGTTTTCAGCATAGTCTCTGCCCCTGCCACGATCACCGCCTGCATATCTCCTGGATACAAACCTGCCCAATAACGCATGAAAGAGCAAGCAGAAAACAGAATTACACATGGATCTTTCAGCACTTTCTTGTTAAAGCACACATTGTTGCGCTCCTTCCGGATGGCCCAACACACGACCGACAGTCCCAAGCATGTAGACATTTTCTCCCCCGTAAGCTATTCCCGATCCATACCCGAATTGATCAAGAGAAGAGGGCCTTGTTTGCTGGTTAAAGCACACAGCAATTACACCCCACACTACTCGGCCACGGGGCATTCAAAGAACGAGATGATTCATCGATTCATCCGCACTACAAAAATAACAACTCGGGTCACCTTGCCACTTTCGTCTTATCAAATTATCTTTTATCAAGATTGCTCTTTGTTCCACTAGCCACATAAAGATCTTAATCTTTTCAGGCAACTTAGATTTCCGAGATATGACTATAAGAGGGCCCATTATCAGTTCTAGAAAGATATTCATACATAGACTTGACAGAATAATTTTTGTCTTTAGCTTGTTTCCACGACACCTCGTCTCTTGCATCACTTAGGATAGTAGTATTAAGTTTAGCAGCCAGCTCATACCACATATCCCCGATTAGGGGAGGCAGTCTAATTTTGAAAGGAATCACCCACTCATTATTGGCCACTTCAAAAATTGAGCTCTCCTGATTCGAGCAAAGCCCATACGATAAAGGGTATTGCGTACATAAGGGGTTTCTCCTAGCCAAGTGTCACACCAGAAACTAATACTCCTGTCGTTTTTTAATTGATACTGTCTACCTCTTAGGTATAGATGTCTTATGGCTAGAAGGTCTCTCCACATGGGAGAGTCACCTTGCTTATATTTTATCAAACAAATAGGAGTTCCCTTGATATACTTTAGGTTAATGATCTCCTGCCACAAGCCATTTTCTTTCTCAAGTTTCCACCACCACTTACAAAGGAGGTCGATGTTCAATTTCCTTAGATTTTTAATCCCCAAACCACCTTTCCTTTTTGGTTTGCAGATATTGGACCATTTAACCGGATGGTATTTTTTCTTGGCACTCCCACCTTGCCAAAAGAAGGATCTCATGTACTTCTCCATCCTATTGATTATTGTCTTAGACATCAGGAACATAGACATATGATAAATTGGATTGTTGGTCGAGCTAGATTTAATTAGCTCTTTCCTCGCTTCCGATAGACAGAAAGTTTCCCTTCCGGACATCTAGTTTCTTGACAAACTTTCCTTCCATTTTAGCCCAATCAGCAATATATATTCTACCAGCCGACACTCGGTACTCCCGGATAGGTAATAGGGAATTAGCCAATCCGACAATTAAATATGTCGAGCATATATCCGGGCTAGGTCATTATTTCCTCTAATCAATAAAACCTCACTTTTTTCGAAGTTGATTTTCAATCCCGACATCTGTTCGTACATGTATAGCAACAGCTTGACATTCCTTGCCTTTTCGACATCATTCTTCAAACATAAGATTGTGTCGTCTGCATATTGCAGGATGGCAACCCCCTTGGGTATCAGGTTATCAATCGGACCAACAATCAGCCCAGTTTCTTGGGCTTTATGTATCATTTTAGTCAAGCAATCAGCAACAAAATTGAACAAGTAAAGGAGAAAGGGGGTCACCTTGTCCGACCCCTTTGCTACTTTGAAAATATGGGCCCAGTTTATCATTCAAACCGACAGAGACCTGTTCCATCTTGGACTACTTTTTCTATCCACATACACCACTTATCATTAAACCCTCTCTTTCTCAAGCATTGCATGAGGAAGCCCCAACAAACTTTGTCGTAGGCTTTTTCAAAATCTAGTTTCAAGACTACCCCAGTCTCTCCTCTTCTCTTGGTTTCGTGAAGAATTTCATGAAGGGCCATGACGCCAGTCATTATGTTTCTGCCCTTGATAAAAGCTGTTTGATCTCTATGGATAATCCTTCCAGCTATAGGTTCCAGTCTAATAGTAAGGACTTTAGTAAACCATTTATAAATGCAGTTCAACAAACAAATGGGTCTAAATTGTTGCATTCTAGACGCATCATTCACCTTAGGAAGCAGAGTAATAATCCCGTAGTTTATTCTTTTGATGTCTAATGATCCCATGAAGAAGTCATTAAACAAAGCAATCATATCATCTTTGATGATATCCTAGCAGGTCCGATAGAATTCAATAAGCAACCCATCTGGTCCTGCCGCCTTGTTTTTTTCCATTTGGAACAAGGCGTGTTTAATCTCCTCTTCATTAAATTCCCGTGTCAACTCCTCGATTTTCGAGTCCGTCACTCTATCAGCCTCATCCCATAAGTCATCGGCGACCTCAAAGGCATTCCCTCCACCAGGTCCAAAAAGGGATTTATAATATAGTGTTGCATGTTTAACTAGGTTTTCATCCCCAGTTATAATGTCATCCCCATCTCGCAAAGAAAAGATAGTCTTCTTTCTTCTATGACCATTGGCCATTCTATGAAAGAACTCCGTATTATTATCACCTTAGAGTGGCTTCTCTTAAACCAGAATAATTCCTCCTCCTCCAGGATTTTAAGAAGTTCTACCTTTAGATCACATCCGAGCCTAATCTGTTCCTCCCGTAGTGGCGAGGTTTCTTCCGAGGCTTCCAAATTACCGAGTTCCTCGTTAATTTCATTTTTCCTTTTTTGATCCTGCCGACTACATTGTAACCCCACCCTTTGAAATATTGCTTAATCTTTTTCAATTTAAATTGTACTCTATCAAGCATGACTCTATCTCTCGTCTGAGCTGACCAAATCTCTTTTACTTTCTTTATGAATTCAGGATTCTTAATCCAAGAGATTTCGAATCGAAAATCTCTTCTTTTGACATGAGGATCGACTCCCGTCGTTGTAGATAAAATCGGGGATTATGATCCGAGATTTCTCTAGGGATTTTATGAACCGTAACGAGTAGGAAATAACATCTCCCACTCTCTAGTCATTAGAATTCTATCTAGCTTTTCTAGGGTAGGGTTTCTCCGGTTGTTTGACCAGGTAAACTTGCCTCCAGAGATATAAATCTCCCTAAGTTCACAATTGTGAATGATGGTGTTAAACAAATCAGAAAACCTGTTTTGGATAAAAATCTTGTTCTTTTCGAAGCATATCGTAGAATGTTAAAGTCACCGCCCACTATATAAGGGTCTTTGTTTTTAGAACAAAAGGAAGCCAGCTCAGCTAAAAATTCTTCCTTCTGTTCATCCTGAGCAAGCACCATAAGCATTCAACAGATTCCACTTGATATTAAGCATTTTATCCCACGATTAAGTTGAAGGATATAGTCACCTTGTGACCTACTCCCAAGCATCAAATCTGTCATGCTTAACTCCAGTAAGAACTCCCCGCATTTCCCTCCGGATGGGATCCAATCCCGAGGTACTCATTTTCAGTGGTCAATCCTTCTTAAGACAGAGTCGGAAAACGATTGTAGAATTGTTTCTTGAAAACAAACAAAGTCAAACTTATTTTCTTTCATAAGATTCTTAATGAAAGAAGCTAGCCCTTTTTTCCTAATACCTCTGCAATTCCAAAAAAGGCCTATCATTTGATTTTCTTTTGTTTAGAACTCACTTTCTTAGGAGCTGGAATTTCCTGCTCCTCATCCACCCTATACACGAGAGGGGTGGTCCTTTTACTTCTTCTTACAGGTTCCTTTCTAACAGAATTCACCACCTTCTTATTTTCTCTATTTTTTTCTTTCTGGACTCGAACCAAGATAAAATTCTCCTCCTCCGAATCTTCATTATACCATTCCAACAGAGGGTTCTCGAGTATCAGCATTTTCAAGGACACTAGTCATAGCATTCTCGAGTACTACTATGAGGACAAGAATTTTTTTATCTAAGGCATGCCTAGCAACCTCTAAGTCTTTCATCAGTTCAACAAGATATCAAAATCATTCAAGGTAATACCGACACCCATATCACTAGCTAAGAGGGCAATATCAGAATTATTAAGAATTGCAAAGGAGTTTTGGTCATTTAGGCTAGTACCTTCAAGAGATTTCTTTTTGTTGTTGACTTTGTTCCTTCCTTAGTTTCCTGCATCCTAATGTTCTGCAGCCTTTCACTATGCCTGGTCTCTTGTATTCTCTCGCTTGTCCGTGATCTTGGTTTCCACTTCGTGGTCTTTGTCCTTGCAGATTTCCTTCCCATCGATCAATACATTGTTGCTCTTGTGATACACCGGATCCTCCCAATTGCCCTCATCCTCCCTATTTTTATGGATGAGCACATTAGAGCACTTTACCGGGCCCACAGCTTGCGAGGAGCTTTGAGAATCTTGTATCTCCTCCGATTCTTCATCACCGAACTCACGATCGGATAGTCCTTTGACTCGTCTTCGGTGTTGTCAAGAGGGCATTCCTCTATGACAGTTTGACTCTTCTTCACTTTTCCACCATCCATGTTCAGCATTTCAAGTACCGATTGTTGACTCTTCCGATCATCCGAAGTTCCTTGGATTTGATCCTGCTTCATGTTCCCCACACTTCTCTCGTCCATGCTGATTCCCACTATTGGATTCTCCCCGCTTTGTCCGGTTTTCCATATTATCGAGTCATTAGCAATACTATTATCATTTGTCCCCATTCTGGGCTTCTTGGAAGTATGCATGTCGCTTGTGGGACCAACATCCACCTTTATGGTATCCTCATAACTCCCGATAGGCATTTGAACTTCCCTTTCGAACTCGGAAGTCATATAAATAAGGTATGATAGCACCTTCAAGCAGTCTTTGGAACCTTAGAGACCTCCCTACATGCAATCTTTATCCTCACAAACTCCTGTCTTTGCATAGATCTTTCATCAATCTCCACAGTAGCCCCAACCAAAGATCCCACATATGCAAGAGTTTCCACACTTCTTTTATCCCGAGAAATTCCCTTTACCCCGAACCAAGCTCGTTGCAACCGGCCCTTTGCACCAACGAAGCATTCCAAGGATCAATAGCTATCCGAGCTTGAACAGATCTCATCCCCAATGGCCCGAATCTGCCCCAATCCCCGATCATTTGAGCAGTAGGGAAATCCGACTAGGAATTTCTTTTCGCAACTTTCCTGGCTGTCCACCTCCGGACACCGGTAGCAATTCCGAGAATTCATCCTCTATTTGTTTAGCAGTAACCACACCACTAACAATAGAAACAATAGCAGTGTTTACCCTCTCTCTTACATGTTGCTCGGAGGGGTGCTCGGGGATACGTAAGAAGGCTTGACCTTCGACTTGTGTAGCACATAGAGAAGCAATATATTCGGACAGCTTGCCTCCTAGTACATCCACCGGCCTCATGACCTAGTTTTCCACACTTCTCACACTTCCAATTCTTTTACAGTCCTTCATATGGTGTCCGAGATCCTTACATCTAAAGCATTGAACGATCTCGGAAGGATTCTCACCTTTGATTCGGTGTTCCCGTGGCTCGCCTTTCTTCTCCAAAGGTGCCTTCGCTGGTGTCGCCGATTGCTCCGCTTGACTCCCCAAACCGATCCGATTTAGCTTTCCCCATCCACCTCTCATCATCCTCTTCCTCCTTCTCCTTCAAGGTCTGCGTTCCCTTTCCCGAAGCTCTCCTTCCTCCACCTCCGCTTCTGCTACCACTCTTGAGGCTCGTGCCAGGAGAACCCATGCCGGCCGAATCGGCCGTCACCTCGACCCCCGCGGCCATCCCCACGACCACTTCTTCCAGCTCCAAAGCCTTCTCTTCCCCACCCCCGTCTTGGGCGTGGCGGAACCATCACACACGGAGCGTAGCAAGCACGCACAACCCGGGCGAACGATCTCGTATCGCCGGCGGATGTGCCGCTCCACCCTCCTCGCCTCGGATCTAGATCTACCAAAGGCTCGCTTGATGACTTCGAGCCGAAGCGATTTGGTGGGTTGAGCAAACCCTAGCTCCTCGCAGGGATATCTCCCAGGGAACTAGAGATATTTTGAAGCGGGGATTCCCGTGAGTGCGCTCGGTGAAATTCCACTTCTCTCCTCCCCCCATCTCCACCGTTGGGACCCCCTACGCAGAGACACGGATCCACCCCCACCTCACTTGCCGCCGCCGAACCACCCGGTTCGAACCATCCCGAACCACCCCCGGATGCCCATGCCGGGCCCATGTGCGCACATGCCCGTAGGATCCAAGGAGAGAGCCACGTGCCGCCATGGATGGAGCTCGCGCCCTCCGCCGCGAGAGCCCGAGGAGCGAGTGTCGCGCACGCCATCCTTCCCCGCTGGAACATCCGCTATGGGGGTATAATAGAAGGGGAGAGGACGACCAGGACGTGGTGGGGGTCGTCCTCCAACCCTAGGACGCGCCCCTATTGAGCCCAACATGATACAAAGCCCAACGACGAAACAACGATGACGCAACATCGAGACAGATTCTCGTCCATCGAATTGTTTTGACGATTCCCGTGGAGTCTGAACGAATTTTAGCCTCAAACCGGTGCCATTGGAAAGGTGGTCTTCTTAGCTTTCTAACCATACGTAGAACATCCAAAATCAAGCTCGTATGCGATCCGGGCGTCCGTTTTAGTGCGGACTAGTCCCGGAGTCCGAATCGCACCCGAAACCGACTTTGATTGGGCCTCCTACTTGATTTGTAATACATGGCCGGTCCTCCACGCCTTTGAGCACCTCTCTAGCCATATCCTCCTCATCTCCATGGTTCCTAACAATAATTAAATCATTAGATAGTATTTTATTCTCAAAACTATATAAGGAAGGCATTAGAAACGAGCTCACCGATAAATTTCAAATTCGCGCTTGAGCTCTCATGATTAGACCATGAATATCAAATAAGGGAGTGTTCATTGTATCCGTACGAATAATGTCCTCATCACCGAGGCTCTCCAACAAGACACTTATATGGTGACTCATACTTAAAATAGATCAAAATCACTAAAAACTATCTCGAGCGAAGCACCAAACACTAAGCGAGAGGGGCATGGGTCGTGACCCACGGATGGGGCGCTCGCCCGCGACCCGACGCCCTCGCACCTGTTCCGCCCACAAATAGAAGCCACCGCTCGCCCACGTCCTCCCGCCCCTGCAGGTGTTGCCCCTCCAGCCGCCCGCCGCATCCTCACCTCCACC
>JAUNZO010003798.1:0-11905 GCA_031894775.1 Chloris gayana | reverse complement strand
AGGACTTTTACGGTACTCCAAAATAAATGCACACCGTTCAATCTTTCCATCCAACGGTTTAGATGGCTATCATGATACCCTCTCAATCTATTGGTATTATATGTATCATATAGAGGTATCATAAGTATCAAAGGGTAGTATGGTAATCAAATAATATGACAAACTTAATTTTTCATATTCCCTAAAGCGAAATAAACAAATATCGTGTATTTTATTCGTTTATGTTCCATTAGCTTTGGCTGGGCAGTGGTGACGGCTAGGGTTCATCGGGGCGACGGTAGTTATGCCGTCGAATGGAAGGCGCACCTCGACCTCGCCGGTATGGTAGCACTGAGTCTCATCGGATCAGTAACTCGCCGCCTTAGGGCGTTGCCAAGCCGTTAGGTCTCTCGAGCAGGGGTGCTTCCAGCCGCGGTGATGGATGTAATTGTCCATTGCCAAGGACTGCGTCTAAATCCAGGCACAACAAGGCCGTCCTGCTGCCGGCGCACGTCCGGCATCTGCGCCTGCTGCGTTGTCGCCGGAACATAGATTTGAACGTATTGGATTAGGCCATCGTGTTTGTTCAGCAATTCTCACTGAAGAATTTAGCGATTCCGTTTGTTTGATTGCCTGATTTACTTGATCTGTTGTGCATCATGTTTTCTTCAGATTGTCTGGCACTACATGCGAACACTGGTGGTTGCAAATGTTGATTACAATTTGGCAACGGACTGGTTTCCTTGATCTGTTATGCATCATGTTTTCTTTAGATTGAAATAGAAATAATATTTTGAGGAATTAAATGTTTCATTGCATCTGAAATATAAAATGGGATCAGGAATACAACAGTGATTAAACAATAGAACAATAGACTCTCTAATTGATCACAGTAATGAATCTCTTTTGTGAAAACTTACCAGTTGTTTGCCTGCTGCATGAGTTTCAGGTGCCAGAACAATGTGATCAACATCTCGTTCATTCTACGTTGCAATTTCAGCAGCACGAAGGCATAAATAACACAACATGAAGCGTTCAATTGATCAACAAGAACCATGGATTCCCCAAGATTAATAGATTGTCAACGACAGCTACTTAGAGAAGCGGCAGCAGCGTAGATGTATACTCTGTTAAGAATCAAACCATCTCATACTTATGTAGTAACCCTTCCGTTTTGAAGCGTCTTCCATGTGCCCGTTGCGCTTCCATAGTTCACGGAGACGATAGATTGGAAAGTATAGGCAGTATGCTTTATTATATTTTTAATATAAACGATAGAAACATGGGACTGTTATGTTTTCCATTTTCACATATAACTCGAAAGGCCTAATTTCAGGCTATACAAAATGTTACACGCGTAACTTTTTCATTCAGTGCTTTCTGAATGCAACTTTCTCATTCACTCTTCTAGAAGCCATAGTGGCATATACTTCATGACATGGGATATCAATTTTTCCAACTCCATTCATGTCTCCTGTTTCATTCTCAGATTCACTTTGGTCTCCCTAGTTACCTACAACAGTCAAAGTACAAAACAAATGCAGAGATAAGGACTATGATTACTGAAATAAACTTAACCAGCACAACTGCTTTGAGAAGTTAAACGAGACAAGGAAATTTCTGTCCCCAAGCACCTGCAGAGATAAGTCTAAAGAATAAGCAGGCCTTGTACCTATGTTATCTATCAACCAACTAGTGAACTAGTATCGGGCTGTACTATGAGATCATCAGAAATAAACGAGCCTGCCAAAAGCTATGGTAAAAAAGATCGAAGCATCCACAGCAAACGAAGCTCATTGATAAGAACTTAGTAAACTATGCACCAAGGACAAATCACATGCACCTCAACTCACATATCGATCTGCTACAACCCGGTTCGTCAGACAAAGATGGACTAGTCTATTGTAGTCCTAGTTCATAGAATTTTGATAACGCTGTTGAGTTATTTGTGTTCAACATAGGGTGTTGACCGTTGATCAACTATAGAAAGGAATCAGACTAAAAATTTGGAGTTGTGATGTCATATGAATGGGAATAAATGTTTTCACTTACAATAGTGGCCGATTTGAATGGAATTCTGAATAAGAACGGTTGTCCAACTGATTCGTTTCTATCGAAGCCAAGGCAGCAACAAATGGAGCCATGAGAACCGGCGCCGGATCCGGTTGTGTGGGCGAGTCTGAATGAGGATAACACTTGCAAAGAAACAAGGGGACGAACCGATTTGCAGCCGTGATGGAGAAGAGGGCAGCGATAGGTACAAGGAGAATCGGAGATGGCGAGGACAACGGCGGCACCGAGAATCCGAACAGAGACCACGGGGATTGCTACGGTTATGGAACGTCACCTGCGGCGCCATCGTTAAGTCTTTTAATAAATTAAGGCACTAATTACAATATTACCCCTTTAAATGAACGATCGGATTGCGTCCATGATACTTATGTCCGCCGGTATCATGGAGCACCGTAAAGGTGCTCTTTTTTTGGGTGCGGGGGGGAGGAACAAGCAGAAGCAGACTCATGCACCGTACCATCAGGACGTAAACCAGGCGTATATTGTTGCACAAGTGCTGCGTTGTATGCCAACCGCAGAAGCAACCGTGTCTAATATTGCAACCGTGTGGAAAACATGCAAATTGTTCACAAAACCTTTTGCTTGTTCATTCGAAAATGCAGAAAAAGAGGTCTATATCTTCTCAAAGGCAGAGAAATTTCTTGGGAACAATCATCCGCACCAGCATAAACTTCAAACATGACTGGCCGCCAAGAAATTACTGCACTGAAAAAGTATACTCAGTGTGCGTGGTTAACTTTGGCTAATAGTACCTGCCTGCGTGATGGCCGTGGGCCGTGTGGGTACAGCGATCTGCAGCACTGTCCGTCGATCGGTCCTCAGTTCCTCACATGCACGTGCTTTTACTGCATCAAAATTGGGACCGTACTTTTGTCCCGGACGGGCCAGGTGGCACCGGTATAGTACATCACTTGTCGCCACCGAGACAGCAGATTCTTTTTTTGGAACCTGAGACAGATTCTGTTATTATCATCCCTATCATCTGCTTATTACCAGAAGGCACACGTTTTAGCATGTGCATATTACATGTTGTTATTGGTGAACAGTGTGACACTGACGGCGTTCCGTGCTTTTGTAGAAGAGAAGAACCGGGAAAACTGATGAGTAAGCCTAATCCAACTACAGATGTTTTGTTGGAATTTTTTTTCAAACATTTCCAGCGGTCCGGTCCAGCCTCAACAAGGAGAGAGAGAGAGAAAAAAGAAACAACAAAAAATTGGGTGGCAGCTGAACGGTGGCTCCATGCATGAACATGGAGTGCTGTCAGGTAGAGTGACAATTTTGGCGGTAAGTGCAACAAAACATATCATGAGCGAGCCTTAGCACAGAACAGACACATCATCTGAGACCCTACTAGCTTGATTCTCTCCGTTCTATCATCAGTCATAGATTGAGGTCGTTGGCAACTGCACAATAAGTACTCCTACTTCCTAGTTCCGTTCGTTGAGCCGGTCAAACACGCAGAAGGCAAAAGGAAAAACTCGAATAAAATCCTGAGGGCCACCAGGTGTCAACATGTACCGTATATAAAATGCCGTCAGATAATCATTTTTGTTATCAAGTCCGGGCGGGCCAACCAGTTGGTTGCGCCGTTTACAGTCCAGTCCACCCTGCACATAATACGGCGAACAACCATGCCATAGAATAACCCACACGTCACATCTGACGATAAAACGAATTGTTGAGGGAACACTACGTACGATTGCGATGTGTAAAAAAGATTAGGTTCTGAGTGCGGCAGCCACTCCCCTAAGTCCTAAAGTTTTGGATTCATCACTGCCGCCAGTAAAACGCATGGGTAAAAAAAAAAGGGCAAAGTCGAGCTATGATTATTTCCTAGTGTCTGGTCCACAAATGCGTATGGCTAATGGTAGGGATAAAACAATGGGTGTGATTGGCTGAATTGGGTCCTTGCGTCGGACGGCAGCTAGACTCGTGACTGGTACGAGTCCGTGACTGCTATAGTTACAACTCGAACCTCTTATACAACTATTATAGAAATTAAATGCCATTATTTAGTAATTGTAAACACTTTTTACAAATACTCATTATCAGTTGCCATATTTTCATCTAATCAGAACAAAAGTTAGACATTGTACTGAACCAATAGCAATTCTCCTCGTGAAACGCGCCTGCAATTTCCTCTCCGGGAAGGCACCAACAGCGGTCATCGTCGAGGAGATAGAGACGCCAACAGCGCGGTAAAACACAGTTACCGTTCTTGTTCCCTGAAGACGACCACACGCGTGGCCCAGAAGGTTCCCGGGAAGGAAGGCTTTGTCTTCCCCTCCAACATGTCCCGTCTGCTAGTATATAGCTCCCGTCCTTGGCGCCACCATGTGCTAAGCTCTTGCCCTGTCTCGTATTCTAACAGACTCACAGCTCACGGGTGCCCGTACGAGTGCAAGGGCTCTTTGGGTTTACTCGCACCCGGCTCGAGGCCTCGACCCCGCCATTGGAGAGCTCTGGAAACGAAGCTAGTGGAGTACCGGGAAATCTAGGGGACTGGAGGCCAGGAGACCGGAGATGGTGGTGCACAAGCAGAGGAGGCCAGGAGAGGTAGGAGACGCTGGGTCTTTTTTGATGAATTCATCCCCTCGGAGCCGTCCGATTTCGCAGGGTTCCTTCTTTTCGCGTTGAAATTTGCAACCGGAATCTGTTGCTTGGAAAAAGGGATTAGGATGCTGATGCTGATGCTGATGCTAAGGCGTATTCGATGTGTTTGGCGCAGGTGTTCTGGCCCAAGATTGTGCTTAAGAAGTGGCTCAACCTCCGGAGCAAGGACCTGGAGTTCGCCGCCGACGAGGACGACGATGGCAGCGACATTGAGGACGAAGGTTCCTTTCTTCCCCCAACCGAAAGCTCCTTCTTGCGTTCAAAGACGGCATCTTTGATTCAACCTCTGAATTTTCTGTTTCGGTTTTCTTCTCAGACAACTGCGAGTGCGGCGACGCCGGCGAGCGGCTGCGCCGGGTGGGCGGCGGCGATGTCAACGGTGAGGATAAATCCCTTACGTTTATTATCGGCCCCACGTGCTGAATTACGGCTATTCCTAGTTTTATACTGTACTACTAACTACTGTAGTATCTGAAATGCGCGTTCCCCGTTTAAGGCCCATGTGGTGATCTTATCCGGTGGTCGTAGACTCGTCTCGTAGTAGCATGACCGATGAGAAAAGTGTGGAGTTGGACTGTTCGGTCCCTTTTGGGAAGAACGGATGAACTGGTCTTGATATTGCCATTAGTGCGTTTGGTGCGTCGCATCATGGCTCCATCGGCCAACCTTGAATCTTGTCGCCAATCACGGAAATGGAGTGCCAGCGATTTTCCACTTATGGCATGGCAGCCTTCATGATTCCGTTCCCAACCGTGGAAAAAAGGCCATGATATTTACAGTTTTACTGAGGCATTACATAAAAAAAAAATCCGTGTGCTCAATAGGCGTCAAAAATCATGAACTAATTTTTACAGTGTTCTATGCGACGAAGGAAAACAAATTGTGCTAACTTTGCTTGAACCACCGTTGAACCAGATGAGAGCCTGGAGAGCGCGCCGTACAAGCTGCGGCGGCGCAACTCGGAGACGCTGCGCGCGCAGTACATCAACACCAAGGAACTGAGGTGCGTCGTGTTCATTGATCCGAGCAGCAAAAAGTTCAGCATCAGCAATGTAGCTCACGATTCCTCAGTGACCCGATTACTAACCGTGCCGGGCGTTCAATTGCAGGGTCTGCGTGGGCACCTGGAACGCCGGCGGGAAGGCGCCGCCGACCGACCTCGACATCGCCGAGTGGCTCGGCGCCGGCGACGGCGAGCCCGCGGACATCTACGTGCTCGGGTTCCAGGAGGTGGTGCCCCTGAACGCCGGCAACGTGTTCGGCGCGGAGGACGGGCGGCCGGCGCAGGCGTGGGAGTCCCTGATCCGCGGCGCGCTCCGGCGAGCCCAGCCGTCGGCGAAGCCCAAGTACCGGTGCTACAGCCACCCGTCGTCGCCGTCGCGGTTCGACCCGGCTAAGAACAACGACGCCGCGGACGCCGCCGACGAGCTCCTCCCCGGCGGCACGGACACGGAGACCGATACCGACGACGACGCGCCGTCCAGCCTCCCCGCGGAGCCGATCCTCGGAGCCACGCCGAGGAGGCTGAGCCGGCTCAACCACTTCAGCTTCACGGACGACTCGGACGAGCAGAGCTACGACGACCTTGACGACGAGCCGGCGCGGGATGAGCCGCCCGCCGTTCCCGTTCAGCAGCGGGCGCTGCTGCGGTCGCTGAGCCGCGCGGACCGGGTCGGGCTGGTGTGGCCGGAGCAGCCGCTGGACCTGCTGCCGGAGCGCAGCGGCCTGACCGCCGCGCCGTCGTTCAAGGCGACGAAGTCCTTCAGGGCGTACAAGTCGTTCAGGGCCACGTCCCGGGTCGCCGACGTGGGGGACGGCGACGACCTGGCCATGATCCCCGACCTGGAGCTCGACCTGCGGAAGAAGAGCCGGTCGCCGTTCGTGCGGATCGTGAGCAAGCAGATGGTGGGGATCTTCCTGACGGTGTGGGTGCGGAGGGGGATCCGGAAGTGCGTGCAGAACCTCAAGGTCTCCACCGTCGGCGTCGGCGCCATGGGATACATCGGCAACAAGGGAGCGGTGTCGGTGAGCATGTCCATCTACCAGACCATGTTCTGCTTCGTGTGCGCGCACCTGGCCTCCGGCGAGAAGCCCGGCGACGTGCTCAAACGGAACGCCGACGTGCAGGAGATCCACCGGCGCACGCGTTTCTTTACGCCGGGCGACTTGCAGCTGCCCAAAGACATCTACGACCACGAGTGAGTGCGCCTGAAAATGCTTCTGCTTGACCAAGGATTAATTGCCCATCCATCAAAATTCAGTAAACTGACATTCTTCTGCTTCTTCCTCAAGGAGAATTTTCTGGCTCGGTGATCTGAACTACCGCCTCGACGTGTCGTACCAAAAGGCACATGAGCTAATCTTGACCAAGGACTGGTCTCAGCTGGCCGAAATGGATCAGGTAAGCAAAACCAACTCAACTGTTCTTCATCTAGCTGAAAGCAGTTAAATCTCTCGGGGAAGAATGCTGATTCCCCTGCTGTCGTGATTCTGCAGCTGAAGCGCGAGCTGAAGAAGGGCCGGGCATTCGACGGGTGGACGGAAGGCATCCTCGAGTTCGCTCCCACCTACAAGTACGAGCTCAACTCGGCCAAGTACATCGGCGATGATCAGAAAGGTGGGCGCAGGACTCCGGCGTGGTGCGACCGGATCCTGTCGTTCGGGAAGGGCCTGCGGCTGCTCAGTTACCGGAGGTCGGACCTGAGGCTGTCGGACCACCGCCCGGTGACGGCCACCTACGCGGCCGAGGTGGAGGTGTTCAGCAGCCGGAAGCTGCAGCGGGCGCTCACGCTGACGGACGCCGAGGTGGAGGGCGGACAGGTCGTGCCGGACCTCGATTTTTGACGGGGGTTCCGGTACTATGAATGCATCTTGATTAAAGTGTTCGTGCAGGATAACCAGTAGAGTGTTTGAGCTTACTTCGAATCGTGTTTCTTTTGGCGAAATTGCTTTGTGTAAATATATGGATTCAGCTTCTGAATCCGCCGGAAGCGTATCATGAAGAAGGCCCCTTGTATCTGCCTCAGCGCAACAGTGCCAAAAAAAGAGAAAGCCCAGAAAAAATTAAAATAAACATGCACCAGCCGGGAATCGAACCCGGGTCTGTACCGTGGCAGGGTACTATTCTACCACTAGACCACTGGTGCTTCTTTTCTACCAAATGAAAATAGAAACATTTCATGATTTACTATTAGATCACAGATGTCAAAACAACATATCACCACGCGGAATCAGTTTTCGACACCATCTTCAGGCACAGAGTCCAACAACCCTCATCTCATAACCTTCGACATGGTACTACTTGATTGTAGAGCCCCTACCTCCAGCACCATGTTGAATTGCTCCTTTGTGTGTTTTGCCGGGCAAAGAATTGCTCAGACCTTCAGTATAGCCAGGATTTGCTTGCACAGACCACACCCAAATTCACCTACGAGCCATTCTGAAGACAAAAACCGTTTCTTAGTTTCCACACACCCTACATGATTGCAACTACGAACATATTTTGCGAACATATTGAGCATACACAATTTATCTTTACCTAACCAAAAGGTAGCGAGCATAGATAATTTATCTTTACCTAACCAAAAGGTAGCCACATCTCAAAGTTTCTAATTGTCCTACTACAATGGATGCATAAATAGCTACTACTCCTCTGTTTCCTTTTTGTTGTCCTTAGGACAGACATTTTAGTGCAAATCTATAATATCTCTATTAGTTAGGTCTACTAGGTACAATCAATTCGTTGAGCCACATCACTAAAAAAGTTACAACCGTTGGATATCTACCGGTCTAATACATCTAACCATCGATCTGCTCACAATTTCAACATTAATTAATACGTCCACTAATCCGTATTAAAATAAAGAGTCGAAATATTTTATGTGGCTTCTCACGAGCATGGTGCATACAAAATTGCGAGACATAACTCTCCTCAATTTCCTTGGTCCTACGGTTTAAAATGACAGGCATAACTCTCCTTCTTTCGTTCCTCTTCAACTGTTGTGAAACTGTTATCATCACTAGGCAATCAAGAGGCCTTAATTCTCCAATTCATCGCCCATTTATCATGGCATTTGCCCCTTCCGTTCACTCCCAAAATCAAGGCGACCGTAGTCTATTTGTTGCTCGGAGTGTGTGTATATAAGCAGGGTCGCACGGGAAATAGAGTTCATATTGGCTCATATATTTAGAAGAAGCATCTACATGATGAAACAAATGCTACATCAGGAAACAATTTTTAAGATTTATCCCAAGGTTGCAAATCATTTTGCTTTGCTTCCCCCCCCCTTCCTTTTTTTTCAGGTAACCAATACGCAAACACACACTCCTTCACAGCATGATATGGTAACCATACTCCACACATGATCTTTCTTTAATCTGCTATCTTCAGTTCATTTTCTTCCTACAGATATTGCTTGACTTGCTTAGAACTTAGCCCCTACTCTCATCAACTCTCTCAAAGGGAAGAACAAACAAAGGTGACATGGGTGTCAACTGCCATATGTTTGGCATTCAGTTGCATTATAATTATTTTTAAATTCAATTTAGATTATGCCACTATTAATTATTGCATAGCTCATTTATCAGAATCAGGATGTCTGGATATTGATTTATGTATAATTAATCTTATCTCACATCTGAAGGAAGCAAAGATCTACACAGCTTAATTCAGTAGAAGCCAGGTCTACAAGCGCATTATATTGTTTGATTATTGTAATATGCTTTTTATCATGAAGGAAGTCAGGTCTACAACTGCACCCACATCTCAATTCCCTATGGATATCATATGATTACTTTAATTTAAACCTTTATTTACAAGTACATGAACTATATTTTCAATGCTTTATGAATGATTCATTGTTTACTTCTATTAGAAAACTACCACTCAAGTCCCGCAACAATGTGTGGGGTATTTCACTAGTTTGCACTGATTTGCTTGTCCTAATGACAAGAAAATAGAATAAAATTTAGTGGGGGATGTTTGTTTTCTAGCACTAAATATTAGCACAAATATGCAAAATTACTTTATTTTTTCTAAGTGGAAGGTAGAGATAATATTACTTAGGTAAAATATTTACATCCTTAATAAATCATTTATTTTGAGGATTCATCCTAAAAAATTATAAAGAATCACTTTCAAACATACATATAGGTCGATTTTGAATCTTGCAGCGGGCCTAAAAAACCTAATGTACCGCCTGATCACACCGAACGTGCGGAGGTAAAGATACACACGTTTACTGGTACCGTCTGTTTGCCGATGAAAGTACGCTGAATTAAGTAGGGCCTGTCAAATCCAACAAGTCTATATAACGAGAGAGGAGAATTCCAAAGGAGCGGCAGCGTGTAGCAGCAGCAACGCAAAACAATGGCGCTCGCCCCGAGCAGCACTGCCGAAGCCTCGCTTTTTTTTAGATAATGAGAAAAATGTCTCGGCCTCCCCCTTTCGGGTTAGAGCTTACTTATTACAACTGAAAGCAGCTCTCACGTTTGTCAAGTACCCGACACACCACATAAAAGTAAATGAGGAGGAAAAGCTAACATTGTTTGAGTCTATTGCGAAATCTCCACCCGGAGTTGGTTAGAATTTACATAACCGTTCTTCATCATTATGGCGTGCTCCTCACACTTTTGAAGTAGCGCTCACTTCCGGCACCAATATGTTCTCCTGTAGATTAAAGTTTTCATTGACATTTATAAAAAACGATGTCATTTTGACTAAGCCATATAGACTAACAAATAGCAGTAGCTCCTACAAATACTTTACTCCTGAGTTTAGTATATAATCCGGTTAACATGAATTACACACATGATTCACACTTTTGGGAATTTCTAAACCAAAAGTAACGTGAACTGCCCTCCAAATAAACTTAGCAAAATGACAATAAAAAAAATAAATGGTGTATTGTTTCATTCTGTGCACAAATAAACACACTTTTTACTCCCATTTCAATTAGAGATTTTTGCTATTTTGCCCACGCAACCGCGACCACTTTGGTTATAATGCCCAGTCCCAATGGACTTCGCCATAATGTCCACGAAACCGCGGTCACTTTGGTTATAACGCCCAAATCGACTATTATAAGCTTATTTTTAGTTATTTTGCTTAATATAGGCAGTAGAAAAGACGAATATACCCCTAGTCTTGAAAAAATCTCTCTGTTAGGAGATCTCCTCTGTTGGTGGCTCATACGCATGACCAAAGGGGAAAAAAATATTTCCAACATGACAACAGTAGCATGTGCATGAGCAAAACAAGAAAAAAATCAATGAGCAAGGGCACTTTCGTCCATTCAGATCACCAAAAACCCAAAAAGCATTTTAGAAATTCTGAAAATCTCGTTTGGGTATTCTACCGGAAGAGACAACGGTTTCGTGGGTATTTTAGCGAAGCCCATCGGGACGTGGGTAAAATAGCTAAACCCCTGTTTTGCGTGGGTAAAAATCTCTTTCAATTACGTCTAGCAAGGTTGTCCTTCGTTAGAATCACTCCTTTAATTAAGTACGAAAGAAATATTTTCACCTTTAAAGGTAATTTGAGTCTCCAAATGTGGTTGTTATAAAAACATTGCCATTACAAATCAATGCGAATACATGGATTTAACAGAAAAATTCCCATGTTGGATGAAGACTCCACCGAAACACATCATCCCTATCATTCAGACGGATGTGTGCGACCCTAGCAACCAGATTATTCCAAAGCGTCAGGTTTTCATCTACTAATCCTCGACGGAAAGAAATGTTTAAAGGAACCGTGCCAAATACAGTGCCCACGGAGATGCCTTTTTTCCTGGCAATATTAAACAGAGAGGTGTATAGCTGCTTTAAAGTATAATCATCCAACCATTTATTCTCCCAAAATCTAATATTCTCACCATTATTGACCTGAAACTTTCCAAGCTGCAAAAAACTATCTTTAACCTTCATTAGACCATCCCAAAATCGGGACTCTCCTGGTTTTTTAATCACCTTGCTAATTGGTTGCTTTTTACGATATTTCCTTTTTAAGTAAATTCTGCCACACCTTTTTCATTGATTAATTTAAGTAACCATTTGCTTAGAAGGTATACCTGTTTTGCATTGTCAACATTTTCAACACCTAGTCCCCCTTGTTCCTTTGGTTGGCACACAATGCTTTATTTGGTCAATCTATATTTCTTTTTATGACTAACAGATTGCCAAAACAACCTTTTGATATGTAATACTTCATTTTCTCGAGGACTCCTCTAGGAACCTC
>JAUNZO010003797.1:0-161512 GCA_031894775.1 Chloris gayana | reverse complement strand
TTTTTTCTTTTTCTATTGATTTTTACCCATTTTTGTTTCTTGATCACGGTGTCTAGGGTGGATGTCGAGCTAGCTCAGCTCGTCATTAGCTCGTTAGAAAACTGGCTCGGCTCGTTATACAACGAGCTAAAAACCTAGCTTCGGTTCGGCTCGATAATCAAGTACGAAGCTAGCTCGTTAGGCTCGCGAGCTAAGAATATACTCCTTCCGTTTCAAATTATAAGACGTTTTTGACTTTCCGAGATTATATTTGACCGCTCGTCTTATTCAAAAAATTTATGCAAATATATAAATAAACAAGTCATTTACAAAATATCTTCAATGATAAAACAAATCATAATCAAATTAATAATATTTGTGTAAATTTTTTGAATAAGACGAACGGTCAAACGTGAAGTCTAAAAGTCAAAAACGTCTTATAATTTGAAACAGAGGGAGTAGAACCATTAAATATTATATTCTTTAAATATGAAATATTTTATTATAAAATAGGTAAGATATATGATTTATACTTAACTAGATGATACTCCGCGCGTTGTCGCGGCATATTATATAATATGAAGAAAAAAACACTTCACAAACATCCAAAAAAGAAAGTAAATAGAAACAAAAAAGTCATAGGAACAAAAAATGGAGTAGTAATGGAGGTATTTGGTGCAATAGTTTCTCTACCTTAATTTATGGCGACCGAATAACATGAAGTGACATGAGGATATTGATGCATGGATGGATAGATGAGAGTCGGAGGTGATAATTGGGAGAGCTAACTTTCTAGATGACATGACAGATATTTGAAAAGTTCAAAATAGCTCCTAATCGCCAACATTCAATCTTTATCTAATTGTTAAAATTATTTGAGATGATGTGGCGCAACGTGGAGCTAGAGAAGTAGCATCAAATGTCTCTTAATGGGTTGAAGATGATGTGGCGCAACGTGGAGCTAGAGAAATAGCATTGAATGACTCTTAGTGGGTTGCATCTTTTATATATAGATAGATAGATAAAACAGCTAATAATGTAGATTAATTTAAAATATGTTTTAAATATTAAAAAATAACTCAATATATGGTATTATATTAATATTGAGCATTACTTATTCTCAGTGTTTCGGAGCTCGTTGAGCTCGCAAGCAGCTCGTGAGCTAGCTCGGCTTAGCTCGCTAATCAAACGAGCTAAAATATAAGCTCGATTCGGCTCGTTAAGAAACCGAGCCGAGTCGAGCTAATAACGAGTCGAGTCGAGCCACAAGCTTCGAGCTTTTCGTCCACCCTAATGATGTCGATGGGAGCAGAAACTTAACGTCTGAGACATGTTCTCTGCCGTTCCATTCCACATCTCTCCATCTTGATCTAATTTTGCACTGCTCTCGAAGTCTCCATCTTGATCTAATGTTGCACTGCTGTCGAACGCTGTCGAAGCCAATGTTGGCTTCGCACAATTACGAGCAGTAGCAGTAGAAGTGTTCACGGGTCACGCCTAAGAGATCTCTAGCAAGCACCTTGTCTCATGCACACAAGTGTTGTGACCTCATAAGGTGCACCACTCCCACATGGAAGCACCACCACAAGCATCATGCCATTGCCATGCTTGCCAACCTATCCGTGCCAACGCAAAACTGACAAGCCTTGAGCCCCCAGCTACACACATTGCACACACACTGCTGCTCATCAGCCATGGGCTTGCTCCGGAGCCTGGTCGTGTCCTACCCGGAGCTCCTCCTGGCCTTGCTCAGCTTCCTCTCCCTCGCCGCCCTCCGGCTCGCGCTCCGCTCCCGGCGCCTCCACGCGCCGGTGAGCTGGCCCGTGGTGGGCATGCTCCCGTTCGTGCTCGGCAACCTGGACCGCCTCCTGGACGCCGCCACCGACGCGCTCCGCGAGTGCGGCTGCACCTTCGCCTTCCGCGGGCCGTGGCTCGCCGGCGCCGACTTCCTCGTGACCTGCGACCCCGCCGTCGTGCGCCACTGCCTCGCCACCAGCTTCGACACGTACGACAAGGGCCGCGGCTTCGCCGAGATGTTCGACGCCGTCGGCGACGGGCTGCTGGTCGCGGACGCCGCGTCGTGGGCCCGCCAGCGCCACGTGGTCGCCACCGTGTTCGCGGCCCCCGCGTTCCGGGCCCACGTGCTGGCCACCATGGCGCGCCACGCCGAGCGGCTCGTCGCGTTCATGGATCGCCACGCCACCGCGGGGGACGTGGAGGTGGAGGTGGAGCTGGAGGACGCGTTCATGCGGTTCTCGCTGGACGTGTCGTACGCCTCCGTGTTCGGCGCCGGCGCCGCCGGCCTCGAAGCGCTCGACGCGGCGGCGCCGGTGACGCCCTTCGGGGAGGCCACCAGGGTGGTCAGCGAGGCCGTGCTGTTCCGGCACGTGGTTCCGGTGTGGTGGTGGAAGATGATGAGATGGCTCCATGTCGGCATCGAGAAAAGGCACGCCGAGGCCAAGGCGGCGCTCGACGAGGTCGTCTACGGCGAGATCAACAAACGGAAGTCCGTGCAGCCGCTCGCCGGAGACCAGGACGAAGGCGGCGCCAGCGACCTCCTGTCCATGTTCATGGCGTGGCCGAGGGACCCCACGGTGACGGAACGCCAGCGGGACCAGTTCCTCCGCGACGCCGCCGTGGGGTACATGTTCGCGGCCAAGGACCTCATCGTCGCCGCTCTCACCTGGTTCTGCTACATGCTCTGCACGCACCCGCACGTCGAGGCCACCATCCTCGAGGAGCTCCGGTCCCTGCGCCCCACCGCGGCCGTCGAGGCCATCGCCGGCGGCGGGCGGCACGCCGTGTTCGACGCCGACGCGCTCCAACCGGCGACGTACCTCCACGCGGCGATGCTCGAGACGCTGCGGCTGTTCCCGCCGGCGCCGTTCGAGGAGAAGGAGGCGCTCGCCGACGACGTGCTGCCCAACGGCGTGAAGGTGGCCAAGGGCACGCCGATCATTTTCTGCATCTACGCCATGGGCAGGATTGAGGGGATTTGGGGAGATGACTGCCGTGAGTTTCGCCCGGAGCGGTGGCTGTCCGGCAATGACCGGGTCAGGCACGAGCCTAGCCACAAGTTCGCCGTATTCAACTGCGGCCCGAGGAGCTGCCTCGGCAGGAACCTGGGGCTCAGCAACCTCAAGATTGCCGCCGCGGCGATCATATACAACTTCCGGCGGGAGATCGTCGATGGCCAGGTCGTCGAACCGCTAAGCTCCGTGGTGCTGCACACCAAGAACGGCCTGAGGGTCAGGGTCATCAGAAGGGAGACAGCCTGAAGCCATAATACTGAGAATAAGTAGTATATATACAAACTGCAGTCTGTAAATGACCAGTTTCATCTGCATGCATTTGTTAAGCAGTCCAAGGTTTGTAACGGTCCACTAGCTAGTGTCAGCTAGCACAAGTCACACAATGGCACGATTGTGTTACAGATGAGTTTGAATTTACAAAATACAAATGTGTGAGCTCCATAAATTTTTGTACTACAGTTCAGTTCGCAGGAGAGCTAGTAACAGCTGAAAGTACACGATTTTCACAGCCCATCTTAGATTTCGCAGAATGAACTTATTATTTTAGTTTTTTAAAAGAGAAGAGATTTCCAGTGGACCCGCTTCATAATTTCAACCTGGTGAAATCATTCCTCATGTCATGCATCTACTCAGACAAATTATTAGAACAAAATTACTCACAAGCATTGGTACACAAAATTGCCACATTTTGATCTTGAGAATTAATATGTGATCTACACACACATGTTACAGCTGACACTGCTGCTATTGTATCTATCTAAAGATACTCCTTTGATCTCCCCTTCTCAACTAACAATAAATGGAGTAAAGAATATAAAGAATACTTCTGTCAGTAGTTCATCTGGTGAAGATCTGTAACAGATATCTTGCAGATACCATTCAAGTTAACTGGCACAGCTATTCAAGAACCGTTTGTTCATGCAACATATCAGCAGAACAGAAAGGACAACAATAATTGCTGCCGTAAAGATGAGTGCCTGCATGTATAAAGCCAAAGGAACTGTAAGAAGCAAAATAACTTCCTTGGTACAACGTTGAAGTTACATAAGCTAAGACTGACAACATTAATTAATAGCCCAATTTTAAAGTTGTACCATAACAGTGCATATCTGTCGTCTGATGCCCTATAAGTATGAACAGTTACTGACTAGTTACATAATCAAATTGTAAGTATACGTCATAACTAATGTTTCTGAAACATGTTCAGGGTTCTGACAAATGGAAAACTAACCAAAAATGCAGAAGCAGCAAGTCCAGGTCGCTCTCGAGGGTCCCGATTGTAATACTTGCAACAATAAAGAAGAGCTGCAATGTACCAAATGATTGGGCACAAAAAACCTAAAAGGAAACTGAAATATCACAATGTTCAGTACGATAGTCAAGCCAGGAATTTTAAAGTTCAAAAATACGACTGACTCACCAACACCATCCTACTCCACATCCAAAGCAGGGAAGCCGCCTCTCAAACAATGACAATCGTGGATTCTCTTCATCTCCAAGTAGTGTGTACTTCCCAAGGCACGCCTGGCAATGGCAAAATTCATCCGAGTTTCCTGTGAAACACACAATAGCGGATAAAATTAAACTAATAAAGGTACTAAGTAAGTATTTCCAGAATGTATACAAGATAATCTGTAGTTTATATAGTACTAACCACATTTTCTATGCATTGGAAGTGAGATTCTAACAAATGAAACATGGTAGAAAGAATGAGTTACCTCCCCTCATAAAACCTTAAGAGCAAGCTGCAGCCACAACAGTATAATAACTGTTCTCTAAACAAATAAAGCCTATCAGCATTTGCAGATGTTCCTTGTATTGGCTCACTGAAACAATGGTGCTAAGAACTAATCATCTCAGCCAACAGCTGGAAGCATCAAACATTACAAAATTAGCATGACAATTTGATAGTGTTTAACTTGTTAAAAAAATACAAAAAAATTATATTTAGGTGAAACGGGACCACAGTACTGTACTGGTTCCTTCAATCAGAAGCATGCAGTACAGAATAACTCTGTTGTCCCCTCCTTATAGTAAATATATAATGGCTACCTATAAATATCTTTATGAATTTACCTACATTTCTTAATGGAGCTTGTGTTATTCTTTCACTCAACTATTTCTACAAAGGTTTGGAGTTCTAACATATGTCATTCTAATATTCAGTAAGATAGCCACCACACCAGGTTTGATGCCATTTTTCCCCTTTGAACAGAACTTATGACAGGGGTGTGCTCATTCATCAAATGGAAAACACAAAACAAAACAAACAGCACCCATTCACGGCGAACTCACAGAATCAACATCACATCATCAGAACATGAAAACTGTCATTCATTCATGACAAGCAACATAAGCAACTAACCATCATTATCATCTGTAAGTCACGGTTGGTTAACAAAAAAAGTGTCCCAGTGCATAAGTTTCACAAGTCACAGCTCACAGAAGATGGAAATGAACATCACAGATAAAAGCCTACAATAAAATGTGAAGTGGATGCAGTGTCAGCGGACTGCTCTAGTGCTAGTGTTGAAGATACGTCTATCTAAGCTAGATCTTAGTGAAGTTGGTATGAATGAGAGAAAAGTACAACTGTACAAGGGAGTACGACCTTGCGTTATACACTAACAACTACTCCAAAAGAGCAGCTGAACCAGTTGTTCTAGATAAAACATAATGCATCCTAAACAATGACAACATCGCCGAACTCAAATTTCGGAGCCAGTCAGTTCCTAGACCAGTTGACCTCCGTGAGGGCCATCTGGGGCTGCGGGAACACCAAGTTGCAATACATTGTCTACAGGGCCGAAGCCAAAGCAAGCGAGTTGCCCCATTTTTTCTCGAAAACGATCGATCTCCAACTCCAGATGCCACCATGCCCAGCAGCTCCTGTCAGTCATACCATCGAACAGGTTGCCCCCACACCCCACAAGTCAACGCGCCTATGACAACGGGGCAACCATGAACCAATCGCTCGACTACCCCAGCTTAAAATCGCAATTACATGGTCTCCAGTTTCAGCCCACCTACATTCCCGATCCAATGTCCTCCGTGCAAGAGAAACCGAGAACGCTGATTATATTCCGCATAGGAACGGGAGCAAGGGGTGCACAACTCGGTAGCTTCAGACTGCGAGATCGAGAAGGAATCGAAGAAACTTACGTTGCCCCGGGGTGGAAGCTCACGCGAGGAGGAAGGAGCCTCCGGAATTCCCTTGCTTGCGTGCGCGGCTGCGAAGTCCGGCTGGGTGGGTAGAGACGGCCGCGAGCGGGCGAGGGGGAAGGGGAATGAGCTGGAGACGTGGGGAAGAGTGGAGGCTGACTGGCTGGACCGGAGGATGGACGGGACGGGATGGTGCTTTGTTTCCTTTTCCGGCGCATTTGGTCCGGTACGTTACCACCAAAACAGGACGTGATGCTGATGATCCAGATCTGATGCTCATCTTGATTGTGATTAGTATAGGGGATTGTCCGTTGTCATTTTGTTTAGTGCTCTCAAATTATTTGTTATGCTGATTCATTCAACATTCTTTGAATCTGTTCCAGATTCATTGGATATTCTCGAACCTAGATAAAAAATACTCCCTCGTTCGGGATTTGTTGAACTTGTGCTGGCCATAGTTCAAATGAGTTGGTCGGAACGTCGACAATAACCAAACGGAGGGAGTAGATGACAAGTAAAATGGAATGAAGAGAGTATCGTATATTTACGTGGCTAATCGGATATTTTATAAAATTAACTTAAATGTATTTTTATATTGTCAATATATCCCATGAGAACCAGATTCGTATGAAAACTCTAATCTGGACCATATAATCTTGATCCAAGGGGTGCATGAATTCGGGTGGGAGGAGAGATTTGCAAAATCACCGCCCACTTTATCATACTTTTGCAAATTCCCCCTTCCACCTCTCCCTAGCTGCCCTCCTTTGATTAAGATCGAGTGGTCTAGATTGAAGTCCTTATAGTTCTCACACGAATCCGGTACTCATAGGATACATTGCTTTTTATATTTTAACATGTATCATTAAGCTTATTAAATAATTCAATTATAATTTGTTGTGAAAGACAAATGTTTTTCTTTTATCTTAATCTACTTATATATAAAAGATGCAACCCACTAAGTCAATGTTATTTCTCTAGCTCCACATTACGCCATTAAGCTTATTAAATAATTCGATTATAATTTGTTGTGAAAGACAGTTTTTTTCTTTTATCTTAATCTACTTATATATAAAAGATGCAACTCACTAAGAAACTTTCAATGCTATTTCTCTAGCTCCACATTGCGCCACATCATCTCCAACACACTAGTCATTCAATGCTATTTCTCTAGCTCCACGTTGCGCCACATCATCTCAAATAATTTAACAATTAGATAAAGATTGAATTTTGGTGATTAGGAGCTATTTTGAACTTTTTAAATCTCTATCATGTCATCTTAAAAGTTAGCACTCCCGATTATCACCTCCGACTCCTGTCTATCTATCCATGCATCAATATCCTCATGTCACTTAATGTTATCCGGTCACCACAAATTAAGGTAAAGAAACTACTTCCTCCAAATACCTCCATTACTACTCCACCTTTTGTTCCTACGTCTTTTCTGTTTCTATTTACTTTCTTTTCGGGTGTTTGTGAAATGTTTTTTTCTTCATACTCTATAATGTGTCGCGGCAACGCGCGGATATCATCTAGTTAATGTGAAAAATAGGACTTTACATTTCTTTCTGTTATGTACTTTAGAACCATTTTTATGTATATTGAAATACAATATTATTTTTTATCACGTGAGATCATTTATACTATATCTTTCCTCTTTGCCTTTAATTTTACCCACGTATTAATACTTGTAATGTCAATACTATAACTATAGATAATATACATTATTTACACATGCAACTATGTTATTATTAAATCACTATTTTATTTTTATGTAATGATAATTGTTGGGTTATTATATTTAAAATAATAAGAATTTGTGATCTATAAAATCCGTATAATTACTAACAGTGGTAACTTCTAGAATTTATAGATGTATTCTTTTTCTTCTAATAGTAAAGATGGATAATTTCAAAAGTATATATATGGATGTTTTGATCTAATGATTTCAAAATAAAAATTATGGGTATTTTTTCCTCTACCATCATTACAGTAGTTTCTAAATTTTAGAAGCGAGCATATGACTGTATTCAAACTTGCCTACATCAGTATCTCCAACGTCATAACCAAATCGGTAGGCACTGCCGTGGAGACGGAAAATGTTGAGGAAAAGCAACAGCACCTACAGACATTTCATTTTAGGGTGTGTTCGTTTCCTGGGGTCTAAACTTTAAAGCTGTCACATAAAAAAATCTTACTATTTAGAAGTATTAAATAAAGTTTAATTATAAAATAAATTACAGGCCCCTAGACTAATTTACGAGACAAATCTAATGAGGTTAATTAAGTCATGATTAGAAGACGGTTACTGTAGCATCATTTTAGCAAAACCTAAATTAATTAAGCTCATTAGATTCATCTCGAAAATTAGCACCAATCTGTAAATAAGGTTTTGTCATTAAATTGATAGAAATATTCATAAATAGTAAGATTCTCTTTGATGTGACAGTGCTAAATTTTAGAGGGCAGGAAACGAACAGGGCCTCACATAGCTAATTGCTATGACTATGAGCATAATAAAACCTCTTTCGGACGGAGCTATGAAAAAAGAAAATAAAGGAGAAAAGGAGGGGATAGAGTGGTTGAAAACAAACATACTAATTCGTACCCTCAACAATGCACAAGAGGAATTTTATTCTATTCTACACGCGTAATTCGTACTCTCAACAAAACAAAGAAGGAACATTGTAGAGACTGAAGTCTTGGTCAAAGTCAATCCTGTCCTTTTGTAGTCCTTTTCTTCTGTGAACATTCTATACACTCCACCCCTGTCTGCGAGACCGAGGGGGCTGAGCCTGAGAGACAATGTGTGTGTTGACCGTGTTTAACCTTTTTATTTCAGAACGCGTCTTCGCATGTATCTCATCGAGAGGATTGTGTTTCACCGTGGAAATCACTAAACTGAGAGGCGGCGGTGCCCAACGGATGAGTCCTCTCTCGAAAGAAACGCGTCATGGAGCATTTGGTTTCGGGATTGGGAGTTCAGACGAAACTCGAACGAAAATATGAAATTCTGTGGAATCGCATGCCAACGCGTGAATGGTCAGCAATGGGATCCTCAAGAAGAAGCGTGGAGTTCCATAAATTCATCAAGAGTTCCGACCTCTGGGAGTCATCACACCAGTCCGTGAACATTGCAACAAGCTCCGTCCAATATAGTTCCATCGAAGTGTCAGTCTCACTTTTCTAGCGCTCCGATGGAGATGGATAAGCCGTGCGACAAAATGGCTGTTGCCGTCCCCGCCGGACCCAATGCCCACGTGGAGTCGCCGCCGCCGGAGCCAGCAGGCGGCCACCAGGAGGCGTCGGACCACGGCGCGCTAGACATCCTCGGCCGTCTGATCCGTGCACTCGCGTTCGCCGTCGTGACGTACAGCCTCGCTGTCACAGCTTGGCAGGCGCGCCAAGAGCCATGGAACCTGGCGTTCATCGCCGGCGCCTACGCCGCCCTGGCCGCGCTCCTCCTCTGCCTCCGCCGCGCCGAGCAGCTCACGCCGGATTCGCCGGCCGCTGAGAGGAGCCGGCTGCACGCTGCGGTGTGGGCGCTGTCGACCGTGCTGAGCTGCACGTTCGCTTACCGGGTATCTTTGCTGATGCCGGCTCCTCTCGTGTTTGTCATCTGGTGCATGACGTCGTCTGTTGTGCTTTTTGGTTTTTACATGTTAGTGCTCTGCAAAGACCAACACTACCAGAGTGTGGATGAAGTTGACTGCGACGACCGCAAGCTCCTCATCAACAAGAGTAAACCTACTGACGAAATGGTGTAGTAACTAAAGTTCTATGAGATACCAAGTATAAGGAACATGTGTGATATACTTTTTTTTGCGAGGAACATAAGATTACTGGAGTATACCAGGATATATATCTATACACAAATATATTTATATTACTCTCTTACTAAATTGTTGTCGCCGTTGACTTTTTTGTTATGTTTGACCATTTGTCTTATTCAAATAAAGTTTAAGAAATATGATATATTTTGTTAGGATATGTTTTAACACTAAAGAAACTTGAAATATAGCATATAACATTTTGTATTTGAAGAATTTTTTTGAATAAGACGAATGGTCAAACGTTACGAAAAAGTCAATGGCGACAATAATTTAGTAAAGAAGGGAATACTAAATAGAGTTTAATTGAAAGACTGAAGCTTTGTTGAGTGTCTCTGTCCGTTGTGGATCTCAGCGATTGTGCCTTCTATTTTTTTTATCGAGGGTCGACACGATCTTTAAAGTCATTGCCGAGTGCTTGATAAAAGGCACTCGACAAATATCATTTAGCCGTCAAAATCGAAGCCGAGTCACCTATGTTGTGAGTGACACTTGGCAAAAACTTTACCGAGTGTTTTTGTGTCTTTACCGCTAAGCATGAAGGCTGCTTACCGTAATGTTAGAAAGCTTCTCAATACAAAGTACTCAAAAGATAAGTTACTTTTGCATCTTATTAAAAAAACTAATTTTGATTATTATATTTATAACTATTTTCGGAAAAAATCCTAGATAACTGTTGGTTTTACTTTTCTTTTTTGAGGATGAGACGACATGTCAGTGGTCTACAGATTCCGTCACAAATGAGTAAATGACCATCCGGTCTCAGACGACCCAATTATTACTGGGCCGTGTAACTGTTTTGGGCAAACGAAGATGAATGACCTGGGCGGCTGGGCTGAGCCTATCACAAATGTTTGCTGGGCTGAGCCTATCAGGGTTTTAGCCCATGTTGATTTCGCCACAAATCACAACTCCATCAAAAAATGATTTAAGTCCCGGTGTTTCGTTAGACCAAGCCCATCTTTGTTGCTCGTATTTTATTTCATCATATGATCATGAACAATATTTTCTTGGTTATTTTCGTGTCGGGTCTAGCCTTAACATCCCATGCCTACTATCATCATAAATATTATTTTGTCATTGAATTATAACCATTATATATGATAATCACCGGATACTAGAATTCAATACATTTCAACATTGTTCTGAAAGAGAGATTATAATTCAGTACCAACTCACATTTACGAAGTGATGCTACAAAGCACAAGCAATGAAACAGTTCACAAAACACACCATCCGGCCAAATGATAGCCACACATGCACACATGAATATAGAAGAGCGTGGTCATGGTTTATGGACCTTGAGGGAAGAATTGAATCATGACCTGTTGCTGTTTCACGAGCATCTATCCCCGCCACCCAGCTGGACATAGAAAGAAGCAAATGCTAGTAATATCTTATTATAGTCTTTCGTCTGTCTACAAGACGATGAAAAAGAATTGTTTGACTTAAGGACACATCATTATCTCATGTACATTAATTTGAAATTCCTTTTATCTCAATGGACAAAATACAATATAGAGTCAATTCACAAACCCACAAATACATTAGCTAATAAACTCACCATTTACAATGCCTACAGGAAACGATAAGTTTGCCGTGTGCCTTGCACACGGCAAAGACCGGCAAACACACAACAAAAAAGGCATTGGCAAAGCCGGTTTTGCCGTGCACAATATGCTGGTGGTGGGATTTGAACTTACCTTCCCTTAGAGTGATAACACCTCTTCCACAAAACCACAATGTCACATGTGAGTGACTAGAACGACCCATTTTGATTCTATACATATTATACATAATTGAATGTAAATTGCTTATCTAAATCCCTAAACGAATACAAATTAAAAAGTTATTAGTTACAAAGTTTTATAACTTTTCCAGATCTACAACTTCCGTTTTGGTAGTTTCTCCATCTGATGTCCTTTACAAAATTTGAATTTTAAAATTGAGAAATTCAAACTTAGTTTTCGTTGACAAGATGATTTCAAATAAAAAAGTTGTCAACTAAAAAGTTGCATAACTTTTTGATTTCTACAACTTTTATTTTTACTGTTTCTCCATCGTTTGAAAAATTCTGAATTTCAAATTTGAGAATTCAAATGTACCTTTTTGGTGGATAAAATTAAGTCAAATTAAAATGTGTTGAACTACAAAGTTTTATAACTTCTGAAGTCTACAACTTTTATTTTGGTCATTCTTTCGTCCAACATAGTGATAGTAACAATTGTTTACAAATTTTATATCTCTCTCTTCTAGTTTTATGAAACTATACTAGAGACACATGTCAAACAAAATCTTTGCCGTGTGCCAAAAAAATGGCAAAGTGTCAGACACACAACAAAGATTGATTTTTCCGTAGTGTTCACAGATCCACCAATACTTTAGGCTATAGTTTCACAAAATCCCAAAACTTTTAAATTATACATATCCAGTACCTATGGTCTCGAGTGTAAGTGATAGCGCTCAGAAATCGTAGACTGTGTTGATCTGCCAAATTGATACATCATTTTTCAAGTGCTGTCAATGACATGTGGGACCACACATATATATAATTAAAAAGGATGGTGATTTTGTGAAAGTACACCCAAAACATTGGTGGGTTTATGAAATATGCATCATATGTGGTGATTGTACAAAAATATTCGTGGGGTTGTGAAATAGATCTGCAATATAACTTGAAATTTTGTTTGAAGACACAATGATTCGCTATGTATGCGATTTTTGTGACACCCCTACCTTACAAAGCAAGTCAGGAGACATTCGACGAAGCGAACGTACATTGCACATACATTAAAGATACATTCACAATTTACATAACATAATTAAGTGCCTGAGTAGCAACTTTTACATTTGATATTCAAGTTATTACAATCCATAAACCTTAAATTCTGATTACAATACCATAGGAGTGCAATTGAAATTTACATTTTTTAATATACATTGTGCGGAAGCGTAAACATCTCGACGATAAATATATACAACTTATGTAGGAGACCACATCAGCCCATATGACGTGGTCTAACTCTTGGTTCGGTGAAGATGGAACCCACTCCACGGTCCACTCCTGGGGTTCCTCACCTTGACACACAAACTTCCTGCAGCAATCACAGTAATCGGGCTGCGGGATTCCTGAAATAAATTTAAACACAAAACCTTAGTATCTAATATACTCCGCAAGGCTTATCCGTTAAAAATGGTTCTAAGAACCGACCCTAGTGTGCAGGAGGATTGACTTGGCTTTCTGAAATTTGTGAAAAACAGCAACTATGTATTTTGTATCTTCCATGTTTTACCCAATTTAAAAGGGTGGAGACAGAACACAAATTTAGTGAGCAATTCTAACAAACATAGTTGCAATGCATAATTTATTTTTATAAAAACAGCAAGCTTATTCATCATATTCTCCTTGTTACTACGAAGTAATCTGCTCCAGAAAAGTGGTACTCATCACCGCGAGGGACGGCGATATATATCGATTTACACCCTGGAGGGAAACCCAAATGCACGACATACGCATCATTTAAGAACACGTATGGCCATCTTTCACAAGATTATCATAGATATGAGCTGGGTCCGTCCTCCGAGTGTGCATTCCACATGCAACCACAGTAGCGTCGGGTCCAAGGGTAATAACACACCCTCCGTCTACTCACAAACTCGTGCATCTACCGTAACCAACACTTTGCATAAAGGGTGGAGTTACCGTCCAAGACTACGACTCTCAAGTTACATCAGTTTACCAACTCCCATACGAAGGTATGCATTTGATACACAACTCAATACTTGCTCGCGGAGTCACAACGAACTGTCCTTGACCGACACGTACGGGGCTATGGCAAACAAGGGTCAACCTTGTCACCGCTTTCCAACACATGCACTTCCCGTACGGTTTCCAGTTTAATCATGTGAGAGTAACCAGAATTTCATCCCTAGACCGGGTGGTCTCCAAACCACTCGGTGTTGCTACCGATGAATTTATTAAGCATAGCATCTAACGACCAGGATTATACCTAGCCGGAACCACGGAAACAGGGATTTAATTCAACTAGGTTCCGATCTACTCCTGAACGTAAATGCACAGTACATAACATAGACTTAAGTGAAGTAGAGACGAAAAATTTAAGAAAATAGGATTATGCTCCGGGGCTTGCCTTGGTCGGGTTCGCAGTTAGCACACTCAAAGTTACTCAATTCAAGTCGCTGCCCTCCTTGATCTTCAGCTTCGGTTGGGGTTCCTATATGAATGCAATGCGATGCGTGAGCATGAGCGAATTCATAATTACTTAGCTTACGGAACTTTCTCAATAACGAAATTCAATGAAATGTTTGCATAAAATAAAAATGCTCATGGGGTGAGATGATTTATCATGATGATGAATTATGTAGGTTATTTCATGGGGACAACCTTCTAATTAGAAGAAATATACACTACTTAGCATAAATATACACGTTTAATTTGCGACCAAGAGCGTAGGGCAGAAATGAATACTTTACATGAACACAATGAGATAATCATATGATTAGGTGGCTGCCATGGTGTATTGACATAGCATTTGTGCACATACAATACTATTAACATACACCAGTAGTATGCCTTTTCATGATTAATCATTATGCAAGAGGTTAATACATTATTTTCTCAGGATGATTTTTATCATTTCATGCTTAGCACCATAAGCAAATATAAATTTATATGAGTTTTCCCATGATGCAAATACAAGACACATTAATGTACTTAACCAAAAAATGCTAAAAATCATTATGACATGATCAAATGTACCAGCAACATGTGTGATATGATAAATCATGCCAAATGAAATAGTATGTTCAAATTTTTATTAAGTTTGTTTTACAATTTTGCCTCGATTCAAGTCTGTTTCAGCCTTAACGTGAGGCCTACTTAAGTAGCTTAAAACTTAACTTTTCGCTATGAAACTTGGGTGAACCAAGCAGGGTTGTATAAAGTACATTCTACAAGAATTCCAACGAATATAATGTTCATTTACATCATTTGGATTGGTATAGCGAATGTTATGGAATTTTTAAAACGCAAAGTTGTTAAGTGCCCTTAACGGGTTAGCATCTTTAGGCACTTGAATCTATCATTTTTCTAACATAAAGTATTTGGCTCATGTAACCATTACAAACTACACATTTCAAACTTTCCAACGAGTGCTTGTTTGAACATTTTTGAGCTACGTGATGAGAGTTACGCAATTTCAAAAATGCAATCCTGTTAAGCTTCCTGACCGTGATAGCAACTTAAGGTTGCTCAAACTTTTACTTTTGCCATAAAATCATATATGTTTATTAGGTTCATTTCAAAGTGCAAGTTCCAAACTTTGATCGTCATGCTCGATGATGAAAGCGGACAAAGTGAAGATAAAGATAGGACATGCTCGATGATGAAAGCGGACAAAGTGAGATGAGTGTGGCAGCATGGACCGCATCCTTGGATGTTGGAAACATGTTGACATACCAGTCCATGACCTTAACGATAGCGTTGGATGGCCGTTGATTCGGAAACCCGCACTGAACATGTCACAAAATGCTTGGAGCGAATGAGGAAGGGACCCGTGCAACCAATCACGGAACCTCATCAATTGATATAGTACGATGATGACATATTTGAGGGTCGTGACGAGAATGAGGACTTTCCAAATTTCATCTTTGGCAAACCCCTCGTATCTAAAAATATGTTGTCAAACCTACCGTGGGAGATGAGGAAGCTACATGATTGGTACATAGCGGCAACGAAAGAAGGAGTGGATGTGATCACATTTAAGCTTCCGAAGGACGTGTTCAATGATACCGATGACTCGACCCTTGGAGTATATTTCAATGATATCCACACTATGTTTCGGCTTGGCGAGATGGACACGACCTTCGTAACCTTGTGGTGCATGTAAGTGCCTCTTTTCGCATTTCCTACTTTTTTGCATTTCCTGCTTTTTTGCAGTACAAGTTAGACATTGACTTTTGCTTTTTATGTAGCTTGAATTCAACATTTCAAAAGAAGAGATATGACTGATTTGATTGGAAGGTTGGGTGCCTCAATCCGAGCTTAATCAATCAAAGCGCGATTAACCCCGGATAAATGACAAAGACAAGATATATAAGGACAAGACACCACAAGAGTTACAAGAACCGAAGGACACCATGAGGACGAAAGTTAGGGGTCGAGTTGCAGGTTATATTTATAGGTGCTCCAGGGAATGGCAGGATTGTCACGCCATTTATGCACCTTACCACTTCGAATAAGTTCGACCACTACCTTCATCTTGTCAGTTGTAAAGATAGATGACATACTAACTAATACGATCTTTTGTTACAGTGGTCATTGGATTTGTTTCCTGATCATACAAAAAATTGGATGTCTATTAGTCTTGGATAGCCTTGACTACGACTCCAACCGCTACGTAGATATCGTGAGCGTCATAAATTGGTAAGTACAGAAGTACAATTAAATAGCGGTAATTTCATGCAATAATACACTTTTCTGAATACTTTAGTGCTTATTTGAACTACGTAAAGAACCCGAAGGTGGCACGTTACAGGATTCGGAAACAAATATACTTTCGTCACAAATTTGTAGTAAGACACGCGTCACATGTAATTTTTTTATCCTCCTATCATTGAAATTGGAAGTGATGCTATTTATTTCATCTATTCAATAGTGCATTAGACAAGCAAAAGGTGGTGTGCAATGTGGATTACACATGTGTGTATTCTAGCTCTGTTGCATCCTACTTGAATGCCATCACCCACGAGACCACCGAGGAGGTACACTAAGATTGCTCTGTTTAATTTGCATTCTTTTTGTTTTTTTGTCTATCATCTACCAACTTTCTTGAATTTATTGATAGAGAACAAGAAGTCTAGAAAATGCATTGATAACGGACAGAAAGATATTGAATGAAATCTCCAAGAAAGGATTCATGACCTGTACTACATTGTCGCTAGGATGTGCCGTTTCTTGCTTAGAGAGGTCATCAGTCCTCGTGGTCGGTTCTTTGACGAGCAAAGTGAAGTGACGAAGGAGCATCGGACACTTTTCGAGTGGTGCGGTTCGAAACGCCCGTATGAGTCCGATGTTATTGAAGATTCGTACAGTGTAGACTTAGTTTGTAAAAACATGTCTCATGTGCACGTTATTAAAACTTTGATGGATTTTGTGAATATTTTTGTGATCATTTGTAAATATTAATTATTAATGTGATGTAATACTTTAATGTTAATGTGATGTAATTGTGGTTAATGTTATGTAATTGTAATTTATTATTTGTAATGTGTATTTATTTTTTTATTGTTAAAAAAGTAAATAGTCACAGTTCACTTTTTAGCCGTGGCCATAGTGGTGTGCTATAGCCACGGTTGGAGTAGTGAACCGTGGCTATAGTAAGCCACTATAGCTACGGTTGACATAGTGAACCGTGGCTATAGTAAACTACAGATAATTTTCCGTAGTCTCGGAAACATAGCCACGATTGAGGCTGACCGTGGCTATAGAGTCCCCCAGCCGTGGCTACAGTTAGTTATTGTTATAGTGACTTCATGCTAATCTATTGAAGATGGCCTTGATAATGTGGCTTCATAGCACAACGATGCATTGCATTGGTGTTGTTATTACAGATGTGCAGGACTACACACCGGCATGATACACCCTCCCATCCTGTCGATCTACACATTTTGTCGCAGACAGTGGGTATGGTTGCCTATTTGACAGGGTGTTGGCCGGATCTATCGCTATAGAAGACTGCCATGACGTTGAGTTGGGTTACGACTCTCTTTCTTTTGTTCTACCTAGCGAAGACACCCCCGTCAAGGTTGATGGGATGCATGTGAGTGGCTGTTGTTGGTCAGATTTGCCTGTGCTTGGCAAATCAAGATGATAGTAGCCATAATTCTTGGTTGTCAAGCCATTAGAGAAGACTATCAGAGAGCGATGATGAGATCCTTCACGTCTCATTCCTTACTCGACGATGATCTGAGATCACAAGGCGGGACACACGTTCATAATGATGACCAGTGACCTCAATAGATACTGGATATATATAACTTGTAGTAGTACTAATTTTTTATATTATATTTTTCATAGATTTATGTAATAAACAGGGTTATGTATGCAAATGATAAGATTTTATGTGGTACACTGGTATCACATAGAATTCATATTTTTCTAGAAAAATATATATGTGGCTACGGTGGACAAAAAGCTCGAAGCTCATGACTCACTCATGTGTAGCTCGGTTCTGCTTGGTTTGGTTTCTTAATGGGGTGTTTTCAGGTACAAAATAATGGCCATTATTTTCCCTTAACTAATGGCCATTAGTTGGATCTAATGGTGTAGATTAAATTTTAGAAGTTAATAACTAATGGCCATTAGTAAGGGTAATATTGTCAAAATAATATGATTATAATACAAAAATTCATCATAACTAATAAGTTAGTCAATTTTTACATGAATTTGTTATAAAATATTTATTTTAAATTTGATTAATCATCATCATCATTATTGTAGTCAAGTTTTAGTGTATTTAACACAAGTTTGTATGATAAAAAATATTAATTTTTTAGTGCAATTACTAAACTACCCTTGAACTAATGACCATTAGTTGAGGAAAAATAATGGCCATTATTTTGGACCTAAAAACCTCTCTTCTTAATAAGGCAACTTGAGCTTATATTTTAGCTCATCAAATTAGGGAGCACTCCTGAGCTTAAAGAACTTTTATAGACCGAGAAGAAGTAAGGTTCAATGATAATATAATATTAAATATTATGTTAATACTTAAGGGGTAGGCGGAGATCGACTCGTAAATTACTAGTCACCTAGTTAATTAACCGGAATATGGCACCGCCATTTTGTCTTCGTTTATTCTGTTCATCAGTAGTTTGGGACGTTTGGGATGGCGGGCAGCTTGGGACCGCAAATTCGCTTCAAGTTCCTCAACCTCATAAAGCAGCTTGGAACCCTCACAGTCAATGCCACAATTGATTTTCTCAAGCCAACGATGGAAACGCATATCAATCACGAAGTCGTGAATTTGATTCCTTTCATCCTTCCTATAGTCCCGTACATAGAGAAGGACGGATACCTCTTTGTCAGGCTGCAAAGCACTCAAAGAGAAATAAATTATTATCGGGTCAATCGGATGCACCCACGAAGGCACAAATATTTGCTAATTAAAACATGAATATAAGAAAAGAGTAGCAGGTATTATTATTTATTGCACCTTCATTTTCATCATCAATACTATAAAGAATAAACTTCTTTTTCTATTTTCCTTTGTTTTTCCTACCTAGAAGCCAGCGTACCCATTGTCAATCCACTCTTGGTTAAGTGCCACCAAATCATCACGCTTAGCTGTTTTCCCTATGATTAGTGGGCCCACGCTACAAATCATCACGGTGTTTACATCAATAATCATACGGATTGTCCCCCAAATTTAATATTTTGTCACCCAGGCATAACTTATACCCACTGAGATCCTTCCCTAAATACGGACCTGCCTAGCTCATTAGATTCCAACGCTAATTGTTCCTTTCCTAAATACGGACCCGGTTGACCTGCTTGGCTCATTATATTCCAAAACACTAATTATTCCATTTGCTTGCCTTGCTAATTTATTTTTTCCTTTCCATTCACATGTTTCCTCCGATTGTTTCTCGGTATCATTTGTTCCTTTGTGATTCTTCGCCTGCTTGGCTCATTATATTTCCAAAACACTAATTATTTCATTTGCTTGCCTTCCTAATTTATTTTTTCCATTCCATTCACATGTTTCCTCCGATTGTTTCTCCGTATCATTTGTTCCTTCGTGATTCTTCGCACGTCGGGCTGCTGATTTCTTCTGATTTCCTTCTCTACGATCGTGATAGTCGTCGGCACTGGCATAGGAAGACGCCTCTGTTGCCGCCGCCACCTGGACGCCGAGGACTACGATGGTGGCGGTCCATTGCACGCCCTTCCTAGATGCTGCCCTCTTGTCCTTGCCGTTGCATCACTCGATTATTTGTGGTGGCGGCGGACTGGTGGAGCAGCGAGACGGCGACGGTGGAGAGCGCGGCGTGGGCGCCGGACAGGGAGGTGGCCACGTCAAGCGTCTCCGTGACGCCGCCGCCTGCGTCGGGGAGTAATTTCACCATGAGTACCTCCACATTTATCCGTAGTTCTGTTTGAAGGGAGGCCTTAAAGTGATCTGTGCGAAGAAGAAAACGGTATGATTATTTCCCCCTTGCTTTTCTCCTATCCTCTATTTCTTTTTATTTCGGTTCATCTGTTAAATCAAATGGAAATGAGGTCTATTACCAGTAACCAAGTGATTTTGGATCTATGGAATCGTTATAAAACTTGTATGGTTAAACAACCAGCACATTTTCTTTGATATAATTGTGTTCTTCTGTACTTATAGCAGCCCATAATTTCCTATATATATCCAAAGTATGTGAGGATAACATTTGTTGATACATATGTATCAAGTTGAATATAAGTTGGGGCTAATTACTGTTAAAATTCTATTAATGTAATCTGCACTACCGGAAACCGAATTGCTGCCGTGTGCCTGCGGCCCACGGCGAAGAAGCTACAGCACACGGCAAACATATTTGCCGTAGGTGGCTCACGGCGACAGCCCGACGGCGGCAGGACAGACGGCAAAGCGTCCTTCGCCGTGTGCCCGTCCTTCGCCGTGTGCCAAAGCTCGGGCACACGGCGAAGTGTTCACCGTGTGCCACGCTCAGCACACGGTGAACATAACCGTGCCGTCAACTAATTTTGCCGTGTGTCGGGACGTTAGCACACGGCGAAGCATCTCCCTTTGCCGTGTGCTAACCGGCTGGCGCACGGCAAAAAATAGCTAACCTTTGCCGTGTGCCACCGGAGCCCCACACGGTGAAGAGAACTTCTTTGCCGTGCGCCATGGGGTGCGGCACACGGCAATCATATGGCCACTTTGCCGTGTGCTTCGTCTGGCACACGGCAAAGTGACCATGCTGAAATCCCAGTATGGTCACTTTGCCGTGTGTCGGGCCCCTGGCACACGGCAAAACGACCATCATGTTTCGTTTTATTTCTGTTTTTTAGCCCCGGACACCTCAAATACATTTCAAACAGCACATATATCCATCACAAATATATCACATAATCATCAATTTCTCGGACATGTCATCGCACGACACATATATCACAAATAAAACACATATCATCTGTTTGTCTCATAACAACACAAATATCGTCACAAACATCACATAACGTTCATAGGTCGTTCACGAGTACAACAAACCATGATTTCACAGATGTGGGTCGAAGGGTGGTGGCTCGAACGTCGGTGGGCCGAAAGGTGGGGGCTCGAACGGCGGCACTTGTGGGAACAACTGCTGCGGGGGCAACGTAGGTGACATGTTCACCGAGGCATTCGATGCCGCCGATAGGTTCTGCAAAAAGTAGAAAAGTTTGCAAACCAGATAATACTCATTTTAGTTAAGATTGTAAGTTTCTACAATATGTAATTCTCTAGATTATCTTAGTCTCTAAGTGATTGCAAATGGAACAATGTTTTCTGATTACTAAGTCTATAATTCTTGAAACATATAAGACTAGTTACAAAGTAGATTACCGAGGAGTGACTGGAAACATATGAGACATAGTTGGAGGCAGTGGCGGTGGTCGTCCTGCTGCCAACTCAGCTTGCATTTGGGCAATGTAAGCAAACAAGTTGGCCATATCCCCCTGCTGTCGCGCCGATTCCTCCTGTCGCTGCCTTCTCTCTTCGGCGAGCTCGGCCTACAAAAGTTTCCATTGAACTGTTACTATGCAGTGATAATACGTGATTAGAAATTGAATAATTGTTTAGTGAAGCAGAAATAACCTCAAGCCTCTGCACTTGCAGCTCTGCGACGGTCCGGCGTGGACGTATAGGCAGGGCGGTGGCTGGGTCCCTCGCCCGAATCTGCGAGAGGGTGGGGCAACTGCTTGTGTCCACGGTGCCGTCGCCTATGATCAACCGGCCATGCTTCTCGCCTCCTCCAGCCCTCATGGCCACCTCAGCATCAATAGGGTGGGCGGTCGGATCCCACTCGAGCCATAGAGTTGCTTACCCACCTCCGTATATGCAGTGATACGGGAGTAGACGGAGGGGTTGCTATAAGCCGAAGGAGGGTTTTCGGGGTCGTAGCTGGCACTGAGTAGCCTTTTTCTGGTGGGCCATAGCCCAGCCGACGAACTCAGGACACTCGGCGTCCGCATGTGACCGGGACTGCAAACAAAATAACAAGTTCATTACTCTTTATGCATAATTATGAGATAAAACAAATAAGTGACTATACATACCCATCGAGCTCTGTACTCCTCGTTGCTAAGGCTGCCTTGGTGGTGGGATGGACCAGGCATCAACGCACGCCGGGCTCGGCCAGCGTTATGCATCTCCTCCAACTCGGGTGAGAACCACTTGTCCACTATGCGTTCCCAGCACAAATCGTCATTACGGCACCACGGCGCAGGCACCTACACGGGACAGATGAGAGACGTCAAAAAATGAAATGAAGCAATGCATTAAATCGGAGATAAATCTATATTTACCTGCAAGTATTGCTCCCGTGTGAGCTTCACAGTCCTAGCCGCATCTTTGGTTATCTTCTTACGAAGGATATGGCCATAGTAGTTAATGACGCACTGAATTTGCGCCTCGTAGTGCATGTCCTTCACGAGCTTCCGACATCGGTTGTTAGCCACAACCTTAGCCATCTCCTCGTACCCTGGCTCACAAGTGTAGAAATCCTGCATGTAGACATAATATGTTTAGTTTTTATTGCATAAGTGTACAATGAATGCAATGAATGAAAAGTGTATAGCGAGAAAGACTTACCACAACTACGACACCACTCGATCCGCCTTGTTGACGGAGCACCTGTTGAATGCGTCGATTTGCTCGGTGGCGACGCGGTAGTGCTCCCAAGTCCACGCTGGCTCGTACCTTTCACCAATGTGAACCTGACCTGGGAAGTGCAGCCTGACCAAAGCACCAAGGACGGCGTTCACCTTGCGTTTATGACTACCCGGGGTGATTAATTTCCAACTCCTGCGAAAAGTGATTAAGAAAAAATATTAGTTTGATATTAATAAAGATTTTCACATTATCAAATGAAGGAAGTAGTTACAAGTTACTTACGATGGCATTACTGGTCGAATAACCGGTCGCGTAGACAAAGGTATAGGTCCGTCGGGAAGTCTCGTAGGACCCCGCAGCCACACAGTAGGTTGCCGTGTGCCAAAGGCTGACACACGGCAGAAATGGAGATCTGCCGTGTGCCCCCAGTCTGTAGCACACGGCAAACTGGACAAAGTAACGGCCGGCGACGGCCGTCTGCGTGAGACGTAGGTCGCCGTGTGCTACTCCGCTGGCACACGGCGAAGCTTCCTCTTTTCCGTGTGCCCCGTAGTTGGCACATGGTGAATAGTGTTTTTGCCGTGTGTCTTCCTTTTGGCTCACGGCGAAGCCTGTTTTGCCGAGTGCCGTTGTTTTGCCGTGCGTTTACTCATTCAACACACGGCAAATTGCCCCTTCGCCGTGTGCCCGAGAGAAAGCTCACGGCGAAGACTGAGGCACACGGCGATTTTCTGTTTTCCGGTAGTGCTGATATATCCATCAATGTTGTTATGCCATAATACTGAATATGTCCGGAGAGCCACATAGGTTTGTGACATATTTGACTGTGAGGATTGTGTTGTGAAGTCTGGTGTAACCTTAATTAGTTTCTCATGTTTGTACGATAAGCTGCCGAATTTTTAGCCAGAATCAACAACGAAGTTACGATCTTCAGCATCTATATGAAAAGTTTCTCTTAGAAACAACACTACTGTTCAGTAGAAAGATATGATTATAATCTGATTTAGCATCGAGTACTAGAAAAATAGGATTAAAATCTATAATGTACTAGAAGAGGATTGTGCAAACAAAGCAAATGGAATATTAGAGGAACAAGAAGATTTAGTAGATGACTATGGATGAGAATCTTTTGATTTTTCTTCTAATTAATGTCACTGTGTGTATATCTTTATAGTCTAGCGTGCCATTATATTCGTTTTTCAATCCTGTTGTGTTTTCAAATGGGATACACTGTGATGGATAAAAAGCAATTTATTCATTTGCAATGTTGTTTTGCCAGCTCTGAAGAATTCACTAGAATTAATCGTGTCATGCAATGGTCAGCCCTGAAGAATTGTTTCTTAAAGATGCACTGCATTCTTTTGTACAGCCTGAGTCTTTGTGTGATTTGTTTGTTACTATGTCTGGTTATCCATTTATGTAGCTATATATGTTCATTATAAAATTGAATTCAGTTAATGTTCACATGTTGTTAGATATATTCTCCATTGACTCAGGCACTCATCACCTCTGGCATGGTACATATATTTTAACTCATCCAAGTTTGCACCGTTTTCATGTTTTCCTTTTCTATACAGTTTCCTTGAATATTTGTTTTTGTGATGTTCAAATAGTGGTGATCGATTAATATGTTGGAGAATCAAGCTAGAAAGAGTGTTGATTTTTCTCCTGTTCATGTTGTGAAAAAACGGCGAAAGGAAGGATAGCACTTAAAGAATTAACTAATAATGTTCAAAATCAAGGTTCATATATTTATTTCAATTTAAAATTATTGTTCCATTGTCAAATAGTCTCATCATATGTTCATTGTATTAGTAGCTGAATCAGATGAGTTTAGCCTTGCCAAACGCCGTGAGCAAAGTAGAGAATGCTCGAAGAGGTATCGTCAACGGAAAAGAGATGAAAAATCATCCTCTGTCAACACAAGAAGTATTATCATTGGTAAATTTGTACATCCTATGTCATTTATTCAACTTTTTTATATTTTCTAAGATTATTACACGTCTACTGGTATATTGCGATTAAATCAGGTGATATGGATGATCTTGTAACACCAGACAAGGGTTCCCAACAGCAGTGTGGTATTTCTTCAGGTTAATACTAATTTATTTTTTAGATGGCATATATCATGATTCAAGTGTCCATGCATAGACTAATCATCTCGTTCATGTCATATTGTGTTGAAAATAGGTGATAAGAAAAATCTTGGAACGCCAAACACTCCCATTCAACACAAGCGCGCTGTGTCACCAGGTTTAGTACTTTTTCCATATTTTATACTTGTAATATTGCTCATTTAAAAAGGTTTGTGATTTCTTGGGATGAAAACTATCTGAATAGGAATAAATATTAACACCAATCACTTCCATTATACTACTAATGATCCTGATGATGAAAGTTGGCTACACAGAGGAACAGTCATTGAGATTCAGCTCAATGGAAGTACTATCAGCGAAACTGGTGTGGATTGTGTTACTCAAGACGAGAGACAGAACATGAGTAGACATCAGTATCAACGAGAATACCAACGGCAATATCGTAAGAGGAAAAAGGATTCAATCATAAACACTGATGCAGTAATTGATGGTAAACAATATTTGACCTTAACTACTTGCTCTCAATAAAATTTTAAATAACTTGAACACTCTAAGTATTTGTTTCAGTCGATGCTATTGGTAGTAAGTCAGCCAAACAAAGGAAAAAAATACGCCAATATGGAAGATGAACAGAAGAGTATTTTGTTAGAGAAAAATAGGGCCTATAAGGAGCAGAGTAGACTGGCTACTGACCTACATCTGACGTCAGATATTGGTAATGTTTCTACCTTTTCTCCACAAACACTTATGTATTAATCCTGGTGTTAACATTTATTGTCTACTTATCATTGATTTATTATTTTTTCATTATGTAGTGGGTTCTTTCGTTATCTGAAATACATACTATTCTTCAAAATTCTGGAATATGGGAGCCTGATGACCCTAGGGTATTTAACGATGGTATGTATATCAATGAATTATTTTTAGACTTATATTTTATTAATCGAAAATGTTAATTTTTCAATGACCTTGATATTGACAAACTGCAGAGGAAGATTTGGATTGCTTGAACCCCGGTGAGCAAACCCCGGTTGAAATCACAGAAGGTATCGATGAATTATTGTACCAAGAAAAAGGTAATTTTTTTGGGAGCAACTAAATATTGTTTAATATTTTCGGTTATTTTTACTGGATTCTTTAGCGTCGAAGGCTAATTTACTTATCATCCATGTTTTTTCATAGAAACAAAGTATAAATCAGGACGAAATTATAGGCCGGACCAACCTGTTGCTCTTTCAAGGGGAGTGTCACGTGAAACTTGTAACAGCCCTGGTATTTGTAACCATTCAAAATTTCGAATAAAATTAAATTTGGACGAAGTTTGCTCAAATTCAGACTGGAAATCAATTCAAAATCATCTTTGTTTGAATTTATTCGCGCGTGGGCCGAATCCGTCGCCGCAGCCCAACTCCCTCTCCTTTTCCTTCTCTTCCGCGCGGCCCGGCGGCCCACTTCCCTTTTCCCCGGCGCGGCCCACTTCTTCTCTCCCCTTCCCTTCTTCCTTTCCCCCTCCGCGCGGCCCAGCAGCCCGGCCGGCCCGAGCGCTGTTTTTCTTCTCCCTTGCGCCCGTACGCGCGCCGCACACCCGTGAGCGAGGCCACGTCGGACGGCCGTCGTTTTGTGCCGCCCCCTCGTCGGCCGGCCCCGGCTGACCGCCCCGGCCTCCCTTTCCCGTGTTCAAAACCCCAGCCGCAGCCCCTCGATTCAAACCAACACCGCCGCCCCTCGGGCGCAAACCCTAGCCGCCGCCTGCGGTATTTCCTCTCGCCATGGGCGGAGCTCGAAGCTTGGCGAGCTCGTGTTGATAAACGCGCGCGGCGTGAGACGCCGAAGCGGCCGGTGCCCTTGGTTTCGCGAGAGCGGCCCCGGAGGTGGAGCGCGACGCACGTGAAGGTTCGGGCCGCCGTCTTCTCCGTCTCCGACCGGCGTCTCCGGTGAGTCGCAGCCAAGCTCGTCGCTTGTTCTTGGTTCCCCATCGCACGCACCCCCTCCGGCTCTAAGCGCGCCTCTCGTTTTCCCTTCGTAGCTCCGGAACGCAGAACCGCGTGGTCACCATCTCCCGTCGCCCGTCGCCCGGCGTCCGCCATTGACAAGTTCCGTCGCCGGCCCTCGTCAACGCCTCCCCATCCTCTCCGTGACCGTCGGGAGCTAGCCGGTACGCTCCCGCCTCTTTTCCCCTTGTTTCCCCCTCGATTTGTCCACGAATTGGTGCTCCACGTCGAGCTCCGCCACCGCCGTGCCATGGCCGCCGGCGTAGCTCGCTTTGGAGCTTGCTCATGTTAGTTTGTCGCTTCGGGGGTTTGTGTTGTGAGCCGTAGAAGCTCGTGCGCCCCTCCGTTTGGGAAAAGAAGCATGCTTTCGTAGGAATCGGTGGGACCCCGTGGTTGCGCCGCCGCGGATCTCGCCGCCGACGAGTCTCCGGCAGTCTATCTTGGTCGGGAGTTTGTGCGAAAGACTCGCGGGGTCGTGGGCTTTGTTCCGGTGATCTTGGTCGCAAGTTTTGGGGAGCCACGGGGCTTTCCCCTTGCGCGCGCGCCGCCGCGGCAGCTCCGGCGAGCTTTCGCCGTCGAGCCGTCGCGAGCTGGTCCTCGCGACCACCTCTCGGAGGGTGCGCGTCGCCATGGAGAGCAGCCTGGTGCCCTTGGTTGCGCCACCGGCGAGCCGTAACGGCCGGAAGGGCAGATTCCGGCAGCCCCGTGGCGGAGCACGGGCGGCGCCGCCCCTCCGGCGTTGTCGGCGTGGTGGGTGATGTGGCAGAATTTCTGCTGATGTGTCCCCCACGTGGCGTAGCGTTCTGCTGGCGTGGCGTCTAGGTGGCGGCTGAGGTGGCGAGGTAGTCGCTGCTTGCGTGGCGTGATTTTCTGCCGACGTGGCGCCACCGTGGCGGAATTTATAGCATTGTGGCGCCGACGTGTCGTCCAGCGTGGCGACAACGTGGCGACCATGTGGCAGAAGAACTACCACGTGGTGCTGACCTGTTGAGGTTGTGACCAACTTGGCGCTGACGTGGTGCCCGCATGTCAGGGAATATTCCAGAGAATATTCCATTTCTTTTTATTGGATTTTCCTGAATTTCCATAATTCGTTAACCTTTGGAAATTCATATCTTTTTCCTGGAGCGTCGGAAAAATGCGCGGTCAGTTGCGTTGGGTTCGTAGCGACGAGATCTACGCGTTAGTGTAGTTGTTAGCTATGTTCTAGTGTCGTAAATTCCGTCGTCCGTTCCGTTGCTCTCGTACTTTTCTCGTTTTGCGTGCCTAACCCGTTTCGTACGTTACGTCGCCGCGAGAGCTACGAGGAGTTTCCGCCCGTGCCGCAGTTTGAGGAGTTCCCGCCGGAGCAGCCGTACGAGTACCCCGACCCGGCGTGGGACCGGCGTTTCGCGAGGCAAGCCGCAATCCTTGACCACTCTTGCTCCTATTTAGCAATTGCATTAAATTGATCCATGCATGACTAATGGTTACTTGCACTTGTAGTTTACCTATGCCATACTATGCCATCTTTGCCACTGTTGCCATAGGTTGTTCTACTCGTTACTCGCATGCTTAGAATCTGCTTAGTTGCTTAATGGAACCCCATGATGACTATACATGTTTTTGTGTAAAATAAATTGTAGGTGTTTCTTAGGTGTCGAGTTTACGTACTAGATACCCTGTAGGACTTTTGCGGGGGCGAGTGTAGGCTGGTTAGGTGCTGGGAGACTTTTGGGGAGTCTCTGTTTGGAGAGCGCTCGTTGCGGGCGCAGATTGTGTAGGGGCCTTGGGTTATGGGGCCCCTGTTGTGGTGACACTTGTTGAGACTGTTGTTTCGAGGAGAGGGATGGTGACTCGCCCCGGCAGCATAAGGACCGGTTCCTGGTTGCTCGCTCTTTGGTATACTAGCTTACCACGTGACCCGTATGGGCGAGCTGGATTGAGACGCTCGGCGGAGGACTGGTGGGCCCGCCGTGGTGTAGAGTTAGTGTTAGTGGGTTTTGGAGCTTTGTCTCGACCCATGAGTAGAGGATATCCCACCTGGCCCGTGGTAGGCCTTTCACACCTTCGGGACCCTTTTCTGCGTTGTGGTTAGGGATCCCGGACACGAGGGACGGGCGCCTGCCGATCGATGCTTTGTTTATTGATCTTGTGAGTGTTGCTGTGCTTTAGCCACGACGGTGGCTGTAGTTATAGTACCTCTTCACGTGGGTACGGTTGCTTACTCTCTGCGAGAGATATATAATCTATACGTATAGCCTAGCCCTCGGGTAAGGGGGCAACACCATTGAGCGACACGCTTGATTAGCATTTGCTACTTCTCCCCTCCGATAGGTTTTACTTCCGGCTTCGAGCTGTGGTCCGGTGGAGGTGTGCTTGGACATAAAATTTGACCCTTGCGGGATTGTGTTGTTTCCTGCAAGGCCACTTATAAAATTTGACTAATAATAAATATGTGAATCACATAGACTTGAGGATTAATTGCTTTAGGTGCTAGCCCTTGCCTTCCCTTGATATATCCCAACATGCATACATTGTTGCTAGGTAGTTGCGGCTTGTTGAGTACGCGTAGTACTCACGGCTTTCCCCGTTATGTTTTTCGAGACGCTGACTCGGAGGATCCCGCCGTACCTACCGACGGAGCCGCCGGAGAGGAGTGACGTTCTCGCCTACACACGAGTGCTTGTGGGCTTTGGGTCTTCACCGCCGATCTACATGTGAGACGCTTCCGCTAGTTTCCTTCATGTTCTCTCGTGGCCTGCGTGCCGCGTGTTTTGTATCCATGAGATTTGAGCACTAATTTGAGATGATGTACTTTGGAGATTCTATTATCTTGCCTTGCATTTATTCCTTCTTATGGTTTTTATGATGTTAACTGTATGGGATGTACGTGTCACACTCCCGGGAGTGACATAGAGGTACAAGGCACGGTTTTCACTAGCCGGTGAAAATCGGGTCGCTACGATTGGTATCGAGCCATACTTGTCTCGTAGGAACGAGAACCGTCGTTAGTAAACTCACGCTTAAGGACATGATCTAGTACTCTAATCAGCTAAACTCCAATTCATCACACTTTGAAATCTCTCGTCGATCGAAGCTATCTACGCAAGTTGGACCAAACGGATAATGACTGTTATGTTTGTTTAGACAATTGTTCTAGCATGCATCATAGTTTTATTTCAAGATTTGAAGATAATTCTTGAGTAACACTCTAACCTTGGATTTCTGTCCGACAGCAGATGCCGAGAGGAAGGGGTCTCCACGTGCAGTTTGAGCAGGCTGCGATGGACGGAGACGGCCAGCCCCCGGAGGTCGTGGGCGTGGTCGTGGTCGTGGCAGAGGTCGTGCAGCTCCCGCAGCAGCTGCGCGAGGCCGCGGTGCGAGAGGCCGTGGTCGTGGAGGAGGAGCCGTAGGTGCTCGTGGCCGTGGGCGTGGTCGCGGTGGAGAGGCACCACTCGACCCCGCGGCAGGAGAGCCGGAGGCTGCTGGACAGCAGGAGGGTGCCGAGCAGCGGGAGGAGGCACCGGACCAGCAGGAGGGTGCTGAGCAGCAGGAGGGTGTAGGGCAGCAGGAGGCACCACCGCCTCCCCCTGTGCAGACTCTCGCCGACGTGATGGCGAACCAGACCCACATCCTTGGAGGACTGATGCAGATGCTACAGCAGCAGCAGCAGCAGCACCACGAGCAGATCTTGCAGCAGCAGCAGCAGCAGCCACAGCACGCAGGCCGCGGCCGGTCGACTTGAGGAAGGAGGCCTTCCGCAGGCTGCAGCCGGAGACGTTCTCTCACTGCACCGATCCCTTGGACGCTGACAGCTGGCTCGGGACTGTGTCCAAGCAGCTAGTGATGATGGAGTGCACGACGGCTGAGTGTGTGTCACTTGCTACTTACTTGCTCGGAGGTGCAGCCGGCGCGTGGTGGGACACTTACGTGACCAACCACGAGGACCCGAACAGTATCTCTTGGGATGAGTTTGAGCAGGAGTTCGAGCTCAGCACATCCCCAAGGGAGTGATGGACGGGAAGGCGGCCGAGTTCCGTAACTTGAGGATGGGATCTATGGGTGTGCCCGAGTACTACCACGGGTGGATCGAGCTGTCCCGCTACTCACCTCGTGACGTATCCACGGAGCAGGTCAAAAACTCTTATTCAATTTTGCATCTCAAATAGTCACTATCTACTGTTTCCAATGATTTCACACTTAGCACGTTCTATGTTGCTATCTCTTCATCTCATTTCCCTTCGTGGTTTTCTATCTTCCCAATGAGCAGGACAAGATCTACTACTTCAAGCGAGGGTCTCGGGGCTGAGATTGCTCTCCACGTGGCAGGGTGCTCTACCCTGAAGGAGCTTGTGGATAAGGCCATTGAGGTTGAGGATGGTCTTGAGAGGGTGAGACGCACTGAGTCCCACAAGAGGACAGCTGGTCGGATGGACCGTTACGGAGGGCAGCAGAGACCGAGGTTTGGTGGGCCACAGCAGCAGTTCGCACGTCCGCCGCAGGGCAGTTTGGCGGTTCCGGGCAGAGGCGGTTTGCCCCACGGGGACAGCAGTACCAGCGTGCTCCAGCACCACGGCGGTCGGGGTGGAGGCCCCCGAGCGGTGGGATGCCCTTCGCCAACAGGTGCTTCCGGTGTGGGCAGCCGGGACACAAGTACTACGCGTGTCCCAACGTGGGACAGAGAGCTCCTACTACCTTCACCACACCCAGGCCAGCAGCACAGCCGCCGCAGCAGCAGCAGTTCCGCGGTGCTCCCCGTCCTGTGCGGTCGGCAGCTAGGCAGCCGCCGCAGCGGAGCGCTTCCCGTGCTAGGCTTCACCACGTCACCACGAGAGGACGCACAGCAGGCCCCCGACGTTGTGCTTGGTGAGTTCTTGGTTGAGTCTTGTTTAGCTTCTGTTCTTTTCGATACTGGTGCGACTAGATCGTTTATCTCGTCTGCGTTCGTTACGAAGCTTAAGATTCCTACTTGTCTTGCTTGGGTCTCCTGTTGTCACTACTTCACCACTTGGGGTAGCCAAGTGTCACTTGGGTTGCAGAGGAGTTCGGATTGTGATTGAGGGAGAGCGATTCTTGGCAGATCTAATTCTTTTGCCTTCGAGTGGTATTGAGGTGATCTTGGGTATGGACTGGTTGACCGGGAACAAGGGTGTGATCCGGTGTGAGGAGAGGATAGTGACCTTGGTGAGTCACCGTGGGGTTCTTGTGAGGTTCACCCCCATAGCGCCTCGTTTGCCGAGCAGCTTTGTCACTTGGAGGGTTTACCTTTGGAGCAGATTCCTGTGGTTTGTGAGTATCCCGAGGTCTTTCCTGATGATCTACCGGGGCATCCGCCGGATCGGGACGTTGAGTTTGTGATTGATCTTCTCCCCGGCACGGCCCCTATTGCTAAGAGGCCGTATCGGATGTCCGTCGATGAGTTGGTCCTCCTGAAGGAGGAGATTGATGATCTGTTGAGGAAGGGGTTCATTCGCCCAAGTGCTTCACCTTGGGGATCCCCTGTTCTGTTTGTGAAGAAGAAGGATGGTGCGACGGGATGTGTGTTGACTATCGTTCCTTGAACGAGGTCACCATCAAGAATAAGTACCCCTTGCCGCGGATTGATGATTTGTTTGATCAGCTGAAGGGTGCCAAGTATTTCTCCTCTATTGATTTGAGATCCGGCTATCATCAAATGAAAATCCGCGAGTGTGACATTCCTAAGACCGCCTTCGTGAGTAGGTATGGATCTTGGTTACCGCTCTGTCAATTCCGTTGTTATCTTTCTTGCTTGATCGCCCTTCCTTGAATTTTGCTTCATAACTATTTACTGGACGGGTATGGGCAGTTCGAGTTCACTTGTTGCTTCCTTTGGCTTGACTAATGCCCCTCCCTACTTCATGAACATGATGAACAAGGTCTTCATGGCAGAGTTGGATAAGTTTGTGGTGGTTTTCATTGATGACATTCTTGTGTACTCAAAGTCCGCCGAAGAGCATGCACATCACTTGAGGGTTGTCTTGGAGAGGCTGAAGGAGCATCGGTTGTATGCCAAGTTCGGCAAGTGCGAGGTTCCGGCTTGAGGAGGTGGCTTTCCTAGGGCATGTCATCAATGCCAAGGGAGTGTGTGTGGATCCTGGGAAGGTTCGGACGGTTGTGAGTTGGCCGTCACCGCAGTGTGTCAAGGATGTGAGGAAATTCTTGGGGATGGCTGGATACTACCGTCGCTTTGTTGAGGATTTCTCTCGGATAGCTCGTCCCATGACGGAGCTCTTGCAGGATAATGTCACCTTTGAGTGGACCCCACGAGCGAGAGAGGAGCTTTCGGGAGCTCAAGACTAGGTTGACCACCGCACCTGTACTCACCTTGCCGGATCTTAGTCGGGACTTCCGGGTGTCTTGTGATGCTTCCACTCGGGGGATTGGTTGTGTGCTCATGCGAGAACGGGAAGGTTGTGGCTTATGCTTCGAGGCGGTTGAAGACACATGAGAAGCATTACCCCACCCATGACCTTGAGCTTGCAGCGGTTGTTCATGCGTTGAAGATTTGGAGGCACTATCTCATTAGTGGCAGATGTGAGATCTTCACGGATCACAAGAGTCTCAAGTATATCTTCACGCGATCCGAGCTGAACATGAGGCGAGAGGAGATGGCTTGAGTTGATCAAGGATTATGATTTGAGCATCAACTACCACCCTGGCAAGGCAAATGTTGTTGCGGATGCGCTGAGTCGCAAAGCCTATTGCACTAGTCTCATGGCGAGTCGGTCCGAGGTGTTTGAGGAGATGATGAGGGATGGAGTGGAGCTCATTCCTGAGGACTATCTCCACGAGTTGAGGATCACCAACTGTCTTGGGGATCGGATCAAGGAGAAACGAGAAGGATGACGGTTTGGTGGCTTCGATCAAAGCTAAGATGGCGGTGGATAAGGCTCCTGGCTTTAGGGTGGATGATGATGGTGTACTTTGGTACAAGGATCGGATTGTGGTTCCTGGAGGTGCGGGGATTCGAGATGAGATCTTGCGAGAGGCTCACTGTTCTCGCTACTCGATCCACCCGGGGAACACAAAGATGTATGAGGATCTCCGTACGGAGTTTTGGTGGGAAGGCATGAAGAGGGACATTGCTCGGTTGTGGGGATGTGTGATATCTGCAGGGAGAGTCAAGGCGAGCATCGAAGCCGACCGGTTTGCTCAAGCCTCTTGAGATTCCTAAGTGGAAGTGGGAAAACATCGGCATGGATTTCATTGTTGGTTTGCCTCGCTCGCGGAAGGGCCATGATTCCATTTGGGTGATTGTGGATCGTTTCTCCAAGGCGGCTCACTTCATTGCCGTCAATGCCAAGTACAATGTGGAGCAGCTTGCCCGTCTCTACATTGACAACATTACGAGGCTACATGGTGCCCCACTCACCATAGTGTCCGATCGTGGTCCTCGGTTTGTGGCTAAGTTACGGAGGAGTTTGCATGCTTCAATGGGCACTAGGCTGGACTACGGCACGGCGTATCACCCTCGGACGGATGGTCGGACCGAGAGGGTGAACCGGACCTTGGAGGATATGTTGAGAGCTTGTGTGCTCACCTACAGCAAGAGTTGGGAGGACGGTCGTCGTTTGCTGAGTTCTCTTACAACAACGGTTACCGGGCAAGCATCTAGTTATCTTCCTCTTTTTGTCGCTTAAACCTTCTTCGTTCTCTTTTCCTTATGTTCCCTGTCTTCTACCGAGGCGAGTATCAAGATGTCGCCGAATGAGCTCTTGTATGGGAGGAAGTGCAGGACACCTCTCATGTGGTCGAGAGGTTGGGGAGAGGTCCTTCTATGGCCCAGATCTTGTTAGAGAGGCTGAGGAGAAGGTTGAGCAGGTCGAGAGAGCATATCCGTGTTGCCCGGAGCGGACGAGAAGAGCTACGCGGATAAGAGGAGGAGACCTTTGGAGTTCTTTGTGGATGACTATGTCTATCTCAAGGTCTCTCCACTTCGTGGGACGCGCAGGTTCCACGTGCGTGGCAAGTTGGCACCGAGGTTCATTGGACCGTTCGGAGTGGTGAGGAGGATTGGAGATCTCGCCTATCGGCTTGAGTTGCCGGGACACCTTGCCGGAGTGCATGATGTGTTCCATGTTTCGCAGCTCAAGAAGTGCTTGCGTGTGCCGAGAGGAGCAGGTGTCTCTGATGTGTTGGATATTCGGGACGGTCTGGAGTACTTGGAGTATCCCGTAAGGATCTTGGATAGGGCCTACAAGGAGACGAGGAGTCGCAGGATCCGGTTCCGCAAGGTTACGTGGAGTAACCACACCGAGCGTGAGGCCACTTGGGAGATGGAGGACAACTTGAGGAAGGACTTCCCTCACTTGTTTGAGGATGAGGAGTGAAATCTCGAGGACGAGATTCTTGTAAGGGGAAGTCCGTAACAGCCCTGGTATTTGTAACCATTCAAAATTTCGAATAAAATTAAATTTGGACGAAGTTTGCTCAAATTCAGACTGGAAATCAATTCGAAATCATCTTTGTTTGAATTTATTCGCGCGTGGGCCGAATCCGTCGCCGCAGCCCAACTCCCTCTCCTTTTCCTTCTCTTCCACGCGGCCCAGCGCCCACTTCCCTTTTCCCCGGCGCGGCCCACTTCTTCTCTCCCCTTCCCTTCTTTCTTTCCCCCTCCGCGCGGCCCAGCAGCCCGGCCGGCCCGAGCGCTGTTTTCTTCTCCCTTGCGCCCATACGCGCGCCGCACACCCGTGAGCGAGGCCACGTCGGACGGCCGTCGTTTTGTGCCGCCCCCTCGTCGGCCGGCCCCGGCTGACCGCCCCGGCCTCCCTTTCCCGTGTTCAAAACCCCGGCCGCAGCCCCTCGATTCAAACCAACACCGCCGCCCCTCGGGCGCAAACCCTAGCCGCCGCTGCGGTATTTCCTCTCGCCATGGGCGGAACTCGAAGCTTGGCGAGCTCGTGTTGATAAACGCGCGCGGCGTGAGACGCCGAGGCGGCTGGTGCCCTTGGTTTCGCGAGAGCGGCCCCGGAGGTGGAGCGCGACGCACGTGAAGGTTCGGGCCGCCGTCTTCTCCGTCTCCGACCGGCGTCTCCGGTGAGTCGCAGCCAAGCTCGTCGCTTGTTCTTGGTTCCCCATCGCACGCACCCCCTCCGGCTCTAAGCGCGCCTCTGTTTTCCCTTCGTAGCTCCGGAACGCAGAACCGCGTGGTCACCATCTCCCGTCGCCCGTCGCCGGCGTCCGCCATTGACAAGTTCCGTCGCCGGCCCTCGTCAACGCCTCCCCATCCTCTCCGTGACCGTCGGGAGCTAGCCGGTACGCTCCCGCCTCTTTTCCCCTTGTTTCCCCCTCGATTTGTCCACGAATTGGTGCTCCACGTCGAGCTCCGCCACCGCCGTGCCATGGCCGCCGGCGTAGCTCGCTTTTGGAGCTTGCTCATGTTAGTTTGTCGCTTCGGGGGTTTGTGTTGTGAGCCGTAGAAGCTCGTGCGCCCCTCCGTTTGGGAAAAGAAGCATGCTTTCGTAGGAATCGGTGGGACCCCGTGGTTGCGCCGCCGCGGATCTCGCCGCCGACGAGTCTCCGGCGATCTATCTTGGTCGGGAGTTTGTGCGAAAGACTCGCGGGGTCGTGGGCTTTGTTCCGGTGATCTTGGTCGCAAGTTTTGGGGAGCCCCGGGGCTTTCCCCTTGCGCGCGCGCCGCCGCGGCAGCTCCGGCGAGCTTTCGCCGTCGAGCCGTCGCGAGCTGGTCCTCGCGACCACCTCCGGAGGGTGCGCGTCGCCATGGAGAGCAGCCTGGTGCCCTTGGTTGCGCCACCGGCGAGCCGTAACGGCCGGAAGGGCAGATTCCGGCAGCCCCCGTGGCGGAGCACGGGCGGCGCCGCCCCTCCGGCGTTGCCGGCGTGGTGGGTGATGTGGCAGAATTTCTGCTGATGTGTCCCCACGTGGCGTAGCGTTCTGCTGGCGTGGCGTCTAGGTGGCGGCTGAGGTGGCGAGGTAGTCGCTGCTTGCGTGGCGTGATTTTCTGCCGACGTGGCGCCACCGTGGCGGAATTTATAGCATTGTGGCGCCGACGTGTCGTCCAGCGTGGCGACAACGTGGCGACCATGTGGCAGAAGAACTACCACGTGGTGCTGACCTGTTGAGGTTGTGACCAACTTGGCGCTGACGTGGTGCCCGCATGTCAGGGAATATTCCAGAGAATATTCCATTTCTTTTTATTGGATTTTCCTGAATTTCCATAATTCGTTAACCTTTGGAAATTCATATCTTTTTCCTGGAGCGTCGAGAAAAATGCGCGGTCAGTTGCGTTGGGTTCGTAGCGACGAGATCTACGCGTTAGTGTAGTTGTTAGCTATGTTCTAGTGTCGTAAATTCCGTCGTCCGTTCCGTTGCTCTCGTACTTTTCTCGTTTTGCGTGCCTAACCCGTTTCGTACGTTACGTCCGCCGGAGAGCTACGAGGAGTTTCCGCCCGTGCCGCAGTTTGAGGAGTTCCCGCCGAAGCAGCCGTACGAGTACCCCGACCCGGCGTGGGACCGGCGTTTCGCGAGCAAGCCGCAATCCTTGACCACTCTTGCTCCTATTTAGCAATTGCATTAAATTGATCCATGCATGACTAATGGTTACTTGCACTTGTAGTTTACCTATGCCATACTATGCCATCTTTGCCACTTGTTGCCATAGGTTGTTCTACTGTTACTCGCATGCTTAGAATCCGCTTAGTTGCTTAATGGAACCCCATGATGACTATACATGTTTTTGTGTAAAATAAATTGTAGGTGTTTCTTAGGTGTCGAGTTTACGTACTAGATACCCTGTAGGACTTTTGCGGGGGCGAGTGTAGCTGGTTAGGTGCTTGGGAGACTTTTGGGGAGTCTCTGTTTGGAGAGCGCCTGTTGCGGGCGCAGATTGTGTAGGGGCCTTGGGTTATGGGGCCCCTGTTGTGGTGACACTTGTTGAGACTGTTGTTACGAGGAGAGGGATGGTGACTCGCCCGGCAGCATAAGGACCGGTTCCTGGTTGCTCGCTCTTTGGTATACTAGCTTACCACGTGACCCGTATGGGCGAGCTGGATTGAGACGCTCGGCGGAGGACTGGTGGGCCCGCCGTGGTGTAGAGTTAGTGTTAGTGGGTTTTGGAGCTTTGTCTCGACCCATGAGTAGAGGATATCCCACCTGGCCCGTGGTAGGCCTTTCACACCTTCGGGACCCTTTTCTGCGTTGTGGTTAGGGATCCCGGACACGAGGGACGGGCGCCCGCCGATCGATGCTTTGTTTATTGATCTTGTGAGTGTTGCTTGTGCTTTAGCCACGACGGTGGCTGTAGTTATAGTACCTCTTCACGTGGGTACGGTTGCTTACTCTCTGCGAGAGATATATAATCTATACGTATAGCCTAGCCCTCGGGTAAGGGGCAACACCATTGAGCGACACGCTTGATTAGCATTTGCTACTTCTCCCCTCGATAGGTTTTACTTCCGGCTTCGAGCTGTGGTCCGGTGGAGGTGTGCTGGACATAAAATTTGACCCTTGCGGGATTGTGTTGTTTCTGCAAGGCCACTTATAAAATTTGACTAATAATAAATATGTGAATCACATAGACTTGAGGATTAATTGCTTTAGGTGCTAGCCCTTGCCTTCCCTTGATATATCCCAACATGCATACATTGTTGCTAGGTAGTTGCGGCTTGTTGAGTACGCGTAGTACTCACGGCTTTCCCCGTTATGTTTTTCGAGACGCCGACTCGGAGGATCCCGCCGTACCTACCGACGGAGCCGCTGGAGAGGAGTGACGTTCTCGCCTACACACGAGTGCTTGTGGGCTTTGGGTCTTCACCGCCGATCTACATGTGAGACGCTTCCGCTAGTTTCCTTCATGTTCTCTCGTGGCCTGCGTGCCGCGTGTTTTGTATCCATGAGATTTGAGCACTAATTTGAGATGATGTACTTTGGAGATTCTATTATCTTGCCTTGCATTTATTCCTTCTTATGGTTTTTATGATGTTAACTGTATGGGATGTACGTGTCACACTCCTGGGAGTGACATAGAGGTACAAGGCACGGTTTTCACTAGCCGGTGAAAATCGGGTCGCTACAAAACTACTTGGATTCTATCAAAATCAAACAAAGACTCTAAGAGACCGTCAAACAGCACTAAGAATATTGTTTATAGAGACTTGCTAGAATTGTAACAAGAAGGTTCATGGTAAGTAACATGACATCAATTTTTTTTCTCTTTTATTATATTATCTTAATTAACAAAACATTATATTTTTGTTCCCAGGTGATTTGACACTAATCCAAGTGATCACATGGCCGGCATTGTAAACTATTATTTTGCAGTTTTGAGGTTAATCATTTATATGCATGTACACTGCTCATCAAATAATTAATGTTTTTGTTGAGTATTTAATTAAGTAATTATTTTATTGACATGGTTGTACGAATTTAGTTTTTTTTGACTTAAACGCATGATTTAGATCATTTATCTAATTTCATAGTAAAGGAACATTTTTATAAACTTGTGCGGCAATAGAAGTATTTATTATCGCAAGTTTCAAACAAGTAATCTACGAGACTTACTATATCGAAAATATGTAGTATTTTATAAATTGCTTGATAATTATAGCGCGTGCGTGTCGCACGTGCACACTACTAGTGTCATCTTATTGTCTACTTATCATTGATTTATTATTTTTTCATTATGTAGTGGGTTCTTTCGTATTCTGAAATACATACTATTCTTCAAAATTCTGGAATATGGGAGCCTGATGACCCTAGGGTATTTAACGATGGTATGTATATCAATGCATTATTTTTAGACTTATATTTTATTAATCGAAAATGTTAATTTTTCAATGACCTTGATATTGACAAACTGCAGAGGAAGATTTGGATTGCTTGAACCCCGGTGAGCAAACCCCGGTTGAAATCACAGAAGGTATCGATGAATTATTGTACCAAGAAAAAGGTAATTTTTTTGGGAGCAACTAAATATTGTTCAATATTTTCGGTTATTTTTACTGGAAACTTTAGCGTCGAAGGCTAATTTACTTATCATCCATGTTTTTTCATAGAAACAAAGTATAAATCAGGACGAAATTATAGGCCAGACCAACCTGTTGCTCTTTCAAGGGGAGTGTCACGTGAAACTACTTGGATTCTATCAAAATCAAACAAAGACTCTAAGAGACCGTCAAACAGCACCAAGAATATTGTTTATAGAGACTTGCTAGAATTGTAACAAGAAGGTTCATGGTAAGTAACATGACATCAATTTTTTCTCTTTTATTATATTATCTTAATTAATAAAACATTATATTTTTGTTCCCAGGTGATTTGACACTAATCCAAGTGATCACATGGCCGGCATTGTAAACTATTATTTTGCAGTTTTGAGGTTAATCATTTATATGCATGTACACTGCTCATCAAATAATTAATGTTTTTGTTGAGTATTTAATTAAGTAATTATTTTATTGACATGGTTGTACGAATTTAGTTTTTTTTTGACTTAAACGCATGATTTAGATCATTTATCTAATTTCATAGTAAAGGAACATTTTTATAAACTTGTGCGGCAATAGAAGTATTTATTATCGCAAGTTTCAAACAAGTAATCTACGAGACTTACTATATCGAAAATATGTAGTATTTTATAAATCACTTGATAATTATAGCGCGTGCGTGTCGCACGTGCACACTACTAGTGTCATCTTATTGTCTACTTATCATTGATTTATTATTTTTTCATTATGTAGTGGGTTCTTTCGTATTCTGAAATACATACTATTCTTCAAAATTCTGGAATATGGGAGCCTGATGACCCTAGGGTATTTAACGATGGTATGTATATCAATGAATTATTTTTAGACTTATATTTTATTAATCGAAAATGTTAATTTTTCAATGACCTTGATATTGACAAACTGCAGAGGAAGATTTGGATTGCTTGAACCCCGGTGAGCAAACCCTGGTTGAAATCACAGAAGGTATCGATGAATTATTGTACCAAGAAAAAGGTAATTTTTTTGGGAGCAACTAAATATTGTTTAATATTTTCGGTTATTTTTACTGGATTCTTTAGCGTCGAAGGCTAATTTACTTATCATCCATGTTTTTTCATAGAAACAAAGTATAAATCAGGACGAAATTATAGGCCAGACCAACCTGTTGCTCTTTCAAGGGGAGTGTCACGTGAAACTACTTGGATTCTATCAAAATCAAACAAAGACTCTAAGAGACCGTCAAACAGCACCAAGAATATTGTTTATAGAGACTTGCTAGAATTGTAACAAGAAGGTTCATGGTAAGTAACATGACATCAATTTTTTTCTCTTTTATTATATTATCTTAATTAATAAAACATTATATTTTTGTTCCCAGGTGATTTGACACTAATCCAAGTGATCACATGGCCGGCATTGTAAACTATTATTTTGCAGTTTTGAGGTTAATCATTTATATGCATGTACACTGCTCATCAAATAATTAATGTTTTTGTTGAGTATTTAATTAAGTAATTATTTTATTGACATGGTTGTACGAATTTAGTTTTTTTTGACTTAAACGCATGATTTAGATCATTTATCTAATTTCATAGTAAAGGAACATTTTTATAAACTTGTGCGGCAATAGAAGTATTTATTATCGCAAGTTTCAAACAAGTAATCTACGAGACTTACTATATCGAAAATATGTAGTATTTTATAAATCGCTTGATAATTATAGCGCGTGCGTGTCGCACGTGCACACTACTAGTGTCATCTGGTAATATATGGGGCTCGCAAAATCTACTGATCTGAAGTGTAGGATGATTGGGATGATGTTCCACCTCACGTCTCACCATAGCTTCTCTCTCCTCAACATCTCCCCGGAAGTAGTGAAAGCAATTGGCCACGACGATGACTTCCTTGAGTGAAAGAAGGGCCGCCAGGTTGAAGTCAGGATTACTTTCTGGGTGGACCATAAAACAAAGAGATTCAAGTCTTGGCATGGCTCCCTGCATAAACTTGAACTTTGTCTCCGCCTTACAGACCCTCAGATTCTTGAATCCATCAGCGCTTATAATAAAGCCTTGATAATTTTCGTGGTGACCCCACAGTTCGAGATGGAGGAGTTCTTGCAGCAACTCCAGGTTTCTCATGTCTGCTTCCACGAGTTCAATGGATAGATACAGGTAGTGAACATGCCGAAGCCGCAAGGGATCAATCAAATGCGGGGACAAACCCATGTTTGTATCCAGACTCCAGAGATGCCGAGGAGGCTCCCAGCTTTGCCACGTCATTCTATGGCTAACATAAGCCCATAGCTTTAGCTCTCTTATTTCCTGTAGATTGTTCAGAGATAACATAAATGTGTCGTATGAGGTCTTTTTCACAATAGAACACGTGATGTGTAGCACTCTCAACTTGGTCAGCTTGCCAAGCTCAGACACAATGTCATCAACTTCTGCGACATGTAGTTTCAGCTCCTCCAGGCACACCAGGTTACCCATCCTGTTAGCCGACACTTTCCAGAGACCAGAAACATGTAGGCACATCAGTTGTGTTAGCTCAAAAACAGCCGGCGGCAGCTCACATATCCTATTTATTATCAGTGTCTGAAGAGATTTTAAATTCCCTATTTCCTTAGGGAGCTCACCATTTATCTCTAGGTACCTCAGATGTAGCAGCTTGCCCAGATGTTTGAGGTCACCGATGTTGCTATGCCGTGTCATTGATAGCACGCGACATGCTTGGAAGCGAGAAAGCAGGGGAAAGTTGTCAATCGCACAATCTATAATGAGAAGTGACCTCACCACCTCTGGCATATCTATGGTTTCCTCAGGAATGCATTTTCCATAGAACGATTGGATGGATAGCCGGCGCAGCTTCCTCTTCGAACCATGCAGACCTACCTTTTTCATTCTTGTTACACTCTCTGATGATACAAATTGCTTCTCACCCAATATGGTAACAAAGTTTTCTTCAGTTGATAAATCACGGATGAGATCGAGCACTATATCATGAACATGATAGCCATCTATGCCAGCTCTTTTCATCTCTGCCGGTTGGATCATACTACGATTCAAAAGCTCATCGAAATATCTTTCTCCTACCTCAAATAAGCTAAGACGCCCCTGCTTTTGAGACTGGACAAAACCCTCAGCTATCCACCTCCATACCAAAGTAGATTTCTCGATGAGATGGTCTTCGGGATACATGCTTAGATACAATAGGCATGGCTTTAGATAAGGTGGTAGATCATAATAGCTGTATAAGAGTATTGTCCTTGTGTTGTCTTCTTGACATCCAAAAATAAGGGAGTCATACACATTCTGCCAGTCCTCCAATGGTCTATCAGCCAATAGACTAGCTATTGCAATGATGGATAATGGCACACCATTACATTTACCTATAATTTTATCAACCAACTGATTATCTCCAATCTCGCTAGATGTTCTTTTGTAGAATAATTCTTTTGACTTATCCGGAGAAAGGGGCTTAATCTTGTAAACATCACTGGCTTTTGTGCTTACTTGAGAATTACGGGTGGTCATGATTACTATACTTCCATAATTACTATCAGGCAGCGCGCAACGGATTGTCTCCCACGTTTCTTTCTCCCAAACGTCATCCACAATAATGTTGAATCTATCCACATAACGGTGCAAGGTCAGATAAATTTGAAGAGGTATCTAGAATATCTGTAAACATCGAAGCATACTTCAACATGGATCAGGTGATGATTTCATTTTTGGAACTTAGATTAAAGAGATGAAAACTATGTGCATATTTTGGAGCCATTTTCTCATCCTTTCATATACTAATTATTTTCTTACATTGATAGAATTTTATGAGAGACGAAGATCCAATTTCAATTGTTAACAAATAAGTTGAAACTGTCATTTCATTTCATAAATTCAGGAACACATCTATCTCCTTATATATATTTGAGGAAGAAAAAGAGTCGACATTCAAGATAAAGAAAATCTCATTCTTCTTTTTATAAAGTATTGCTATCATAATTAAATTATATATTTAATAACTTGATTGACACAAGTTGAAGTTCAAACTTTAGATAATATTATATTAGGACTAACCATGCAATTGGACCGAAAGGCCGATTAGTTACTTCCTAAAATGATAAGTTGACCACTACTATAGCATCTAAACAGCGCAATGAGATCAATTTGGAACAAAATAAACTAAGCTCCCAATTTAGGAAGCATTGAAATTAATTGAGGGTCATTAAGAAAAAAAAATCCATGGGATTGAATTAGAAAAAGCTTTTGAAATTCATATACATAAGTCAAAAACATGAAGCAAATAATAAGAATAAACATAGTTGAACCTACAATAATGGGTGATATCTGTACCTTTTGCCTTGTAGGAACTCACGCAGTTCCTCACAAAATCGCTCACCATTCCAGCTTGTCATGTCGCTGCCACATTTTTTGTCAAGAAGTTTCTCGAGCATCTCCCTCAAGATGTTTGTTATGTTGGGATTCCGACCCACAGAAACAAAGGCACAACAATCAAAGGATTGCGCTTTAAGCTGGTCATACACTATTTTGGCAAGAGTTGTCTTACCTAGCCCTCCAGATCCTACAATGGATATAATCTTGAGACTATTGAGACTCTCTGGATATGTTAACATCCGGACTAGTTGCTCCCTTGCCTTCTCGATGCCGACAAGCTCCTGGCCCTGGTTCTTGTGAAGATTGATGACACGTGGGTCAACGCCGCTGCTGCTAGTGCTTGCAGCATGAGCTGGGCCGCTGAACTTATACCTGGCGCGCAGCTCAGACAACTCCATGGAGATGTCCTTGATGTCTTTTATCTTGTATGAGATCTGATGGTGATCCTTGACCATCTTCATCGCGGACTGGATCTTGCGAACCATCTTCTTGAAGATGTTGGCGTCGGCGGCGTTTGTGGGCTCTTGGCGAACCACACGCAGCATGAACGCGTCGACTGCGTCTTCCATGTCGTACGACAGCTCGCGGACCTGCTGTGCCCAGAGCTTGTCCAGGTTGTTGAGCTGGCCCGGCGGCACGAGGGACACCTCGACGAGGACGGCGTCCATCATTGGTAGTTCCCTGCATAGGGACTCAACTCCGCGCTTAAGGCCGGTCTGCGCGATAACCTCGTTCTGGAGCAGCTCGGCCAGCTTTGGGACCAGGGTGCCCATGGCCCCAAGGGCGAGCTCCATGCTCTCACTCGCTCAGCTTGAACCTCTCCGTCTTGCTTCCTTGATATTTGCTTGATCTGTTTTTATTTCGTTGCAAATGGCTAAAGAAACTGTGGCCTTACCAATGGGCTTATTCTTTGGCCCTACAGCACCTCCGTAACAGATGACCATTGCCTTTTTAAAACCTTAAAGTCAAAGGTCATCGGTTAAAGGTCAGTGGCGCCGCACGCAAATAACGGATCAGGACTACATCGCAAGGCCATTCAGTGGTACTTTTATTTTGTATTAATTAGCTGTCACGTCAGAAAAAAAGATGACATGATAAACTATTTCTATCTTCTTATATATATATATATACACTATAAGGAGCGAGTTGTATGACTTTTGTTTAGTACCTGCGATCTTCTACCCACCCTCACCATCCACCGTAGATCTCGTCTTACCATCAAGTCTCCCACCGTCAGATCGAGATTGGTCCCACAAATTGTCCACGTCACCATTACACTCCATCACAAAGTTTACGCTACCATGTATTGAGGAGGATGTCCATAATTTTTTTGTCACAGTGACAAGTCATACCCGGCCCCCTCACACCGTGGCTATTCTTTCCATCAATACTAAAGTAATTATGTCCCTGGTTCAGCTGACTTGATTATATGTATTTTTTCCTTGTATTAGACGATTGCCTGTGATTGTTTTCATTCTCCATCAATTTTTACGTGATTATAGGCCATCCTTTCCATCCATGTTGCAGGGCTCATCATATTCACTTTCCATCTGGTTTGCTTTTACATTCTTACGACTATCGGACGTTTCTTTTGCTAATCACACTGCACGGCGCTTTGTTGTCTTGTTGAGATCAAGCGTTCATCAGGCACCATGTTGATCAGGCGTTCATCAAGAACCACGCAACTATACGCGATTAGAACCACTGCGCCGCCGATGACGCACACCTTCGTAGAGGGGTCTTGTCAGCTGTGTTCCAACAGCGCAACCTGCCGCGCGACACAGTTGGTTCAACTGCACAGGATTGAGAGCCAGCGTGCTTGTTCCCTGAGCAGTGTTGGAACTCGGTCCTGTTCTCGCGATCGATGTCTGGCACAACGCAGGGCGTGGCCATGGTCTTCACCTTGAGTTGGGAGCAACGCCGTGCGTGTCTTCTCGATCAACACCGCCGTCACCTTCTTCATCGAGCTCGTCGCCAGGATCCACACCGAGGTAATTGCCTTCTTGATCACGAACGGTGAGCTTGTTTTTAGTTTTTAGGTAATTTTCTTCATTTTTGGTAATCGCATGATATGGGTTTATCCGGCCCGGATTTTTTTAAGAGATCGAATTCCCGTGCATCTTTTTTATCTATCTATTACATCTAGCGACAGGTAGTGTTCATAATTGTTTGTACCACAGTAAATTTACTTACGATCATCTACTTAATTCGTTTGTCTGCTCAACAAATATTTGTGCTGATTTGCTGTCATTTTGTTTTGATGAAACACACATATACATGCCACTGCCCTCAATTTCTCAACAACGACCAGGAGCACGATCACAGTCGCAGCCTCGCAGTCGTGCAAGGAGTCATCCCACGACATCGCGGCATCGCATCATAGGCAAAACACAGCATTTTACTTGCATTCTTCAGGTTATGGGAGGTATTAAGGGAAAATAAACTAGCGGGTGACCGAGTAGTCTATTCAGAAGAGTTTTTCATGTTTTGCTATTGTCCAACAAAAAAAAATCCTATTGTCGTCTGCCCGTCTTTACTACAGTAACTAAAAATTGTTATCCATTGGTGATATGATCATGTTAATTGAAATTTTCTTAGTTGGACTTCTGATGTACTTTTTATGGAAAATATTTATATCATTGGTGTTGTGTAGTTGATTCATTTATTTTTATGTTACTAATATTACTGGCATTGCTATGTGTGCAGGACCGCAATGATTATTTATAGCAATCATGGTAGTATAAAATCACGTGCGTGTCGCACGTGCACAGTTGCTAGTAATATGAAAGAGGAGAGAAGTCTTTCATTAAAGGGTAGTGACACTCTTTTCAAGTTGATGAAAGAAGAATGAAAGATGCATTGAGACTCTTTCTTTCATGTGAAAAAAAACATGAATCCCCATTAATACACTTATGCAACAATTTAATGTCTCATTCATCATATGAAAATATGAAATGAAAGAATGTACTGAGAGATGCACTTTCATTTCACATAACAAGACTAGAAAACGGACATGATACTTGAAAAATGTAAAATGAAAGGGACCACTGAGCATGCTCTAACAATCACAATCACAAGGCAACCGTACAGATTTATCTATGAGAATAGCATGCTAACTATAACTTGTTAACACAGGGTGCTCATACATCATAAAAGTTTCTATCTTCTGTAGAATACTGTATCATGTGACTTTCACAAGGTTCTTTCCACAGCACCACAGTTTTTGAATCCGGAATGCGCTGCGAAAAATGCTTTAGCCATATCCTTGAAGTCTTGCTTGATGAAAAATGTTGAAACCTGCAACAGAGTATTTATAATCATGAAAAACTAGCTTGTACATAACAAACTAGGCAATCTACTGCATATACTGCACATAGGCTTGTTTTGATATCTTATTATAAACATTAAATAATTTTAAAATATATACTATTACATTTACCAACATAGAGGAAACTTTTTTTTAAAATCTTAATTACGTGGAAAAACATGGAGAAGTTTTGGTTAATTTTTATGTTTGTTATGCCTATATTAGGATTCAACATGATTTTTTACATTTGTACTAAGATCATTTCTAATATTATTACATTTTCGTCTAATATCATAAATCTGATAATTTTTACAGGACCACAACTGGACACGTGGACTGTGGAGAATGGAAAACGCTCACGAAATGGCTGAACTCGTAAATTTGTGGCACTTAGTGAGCCAAATACAACTGACAGATCAGGCAGACTCCATAACATGGAAGTGGATAGCCTCCGGCCATTATACCAGCAAATCAGCGTACATGGCCCAATATCACGGATACTTTGCACATTTTGACGCCATGGCTGTGTGGACAGCAAAAGCAGAGGGGAAGCAAAAGCTTCACGCCTGGCTTGCACTACAGGGAAGGGCACAGACAGCGGACAACCTTACGAAAGAATTGGCCTTGCAATGTGCAATGTCCGTTATGCATCAAGAGCCTGAAACCATTAACCACATATCTTTAAACTGTGCCTTTGCAAAACAGGTATGGCTTGAGATACGAAACTGGCAAAACGTTGAGTTGCTGAGGCAAGAGGACTCGGGATCAGACCTCCAGACATGGTGGAATAAAAGACTATCTGGCATATACCAAAGGATGAAAAGAGGAGGAGGGCCACAATTATGATATACTCAATGTGGGGACTATGGAATGAAAGGAACCGACGAACCTTCCAACATAGAGCAGCGGATCCAAAAGAAGTCCTAGTGCTTATAAAAGAAGAAATGAGGCAGAGGGTTTTGGCAATCCAGGAGGAGAGGACCATGTCGGTGGAAATGTGTTGGGTGAATGGGGTGCTTTAGTTATTATGAGTATGTAATACATTTGTAACCAAAACTCTTTTCTTCTTCTTAAATGAAAGAGCAGTGCTCCTGCTCATTGTTCGAAAAAATAAATCTGAGAATTTTGCCATATTGTTATAAAACTAATTTAGCAGCTTGTTTTGCACATATATGTGACTATAATCTACAATCTAAATATAGTTAATATCTCATGTGTCTCATTAATTGAATATCAAATTACAATTATGATATTTTCTGTAATAACTGTTCATTATATTTGAAAATAATAATAACATGTCATTTATATATTTGTGTATACTTTTTAATAGTTTTGGTGGATACCTTTTTATTCTCTCTTTCCCATTGTAGCCATTACATATGCAATAGTGTCATAGATTATGAAACATGACCCACCATGCATATATACATGTAAATGTATCGTGTACCAACTTGCATCAATTTATTTTAGAGTAAATTTCAGAAACCTACGACTATTTGCACCCAAGTAATAGAAAATTATGACTTTTGTAACGAATTTTAGAAAACTCCGATTATAGTGACATATGGACTATAAGAGCATATTAAAAAAATAATCCAACAAAACTTCCTTAAAAACGATTATTGGGGCAACAAAAAATTAGGATGATTTTTTATTTCCTCCTCCAACAATTCCCTCTAAAATAGATCAAATTCTCTTAATCGATTCACATTAGTAGTTGAGTTTATAGTAATATTGTTTTCCGTTGAAAGAAGAAGGATTGTGGCCTGAACTCTTCCCCTTGTTATAGCTACAATTAAGAGAATTTTTTGGGGATACATTATTATTGGGTTAATATTTTGGTTTCAGGAAAGTTTTGTGTGTCTCTAAGAGAGCTCTAAGAGCATCTTCAAAAGAGCCCAACAAAATCATCCTTAAAAATTTGATTATTGGGGAAACCAGAGAAAATATACGGATAGGTTTGTTTTACCTCCCCGATAGTTCCCTCTAAAATTGATAACAAAACTCTTTTAGTTAGTCCATGCCGCATTTGTGTTTACAGTAATATTAGTTTCTATTGACAAAGGGAGGATCGGAGCTCTAAATCTTTTCCTATTTGTAGTTACAAATGAGAATAATTTAGGACGAAACGGAATATCGATAGAAAAATTAGGACAAACGTCAATATTCTAGTTTAAGTGAAGTGTTTAGGTATTGTTTTGAGCATACTAGCAGAACTTTTTTATTTTGTTTCCATCAAATATTTGAAACAATAAAAATGTGGACAATGAAATTATACTGATGGAGAAAATATACTGCCGGAATAATTAGTTCTTAGATGGAACAAATTTTTTTCCGAGAATAATTTCTTTTGCACAAATGAATGAAAATCTGGGCGTTTAGAACTGGATCTATGACTTAAAAAGGTGACTTAGAGATTAGCAAAATCTTAGTCACATTTTAAAGAGATGAACCCTTTTTAGATGCAGTAAGCACCAAAAGTAGTTGAAAACAAACAAACCTAGAGAGCGTTTGGCTTGCGTCCACAGACTGCCACGCCACCAGTGTGGCTGCGCCAAATGTTTGGCGCTGAATTTGCTCGCCATACTTTTGGCATCGCGCGGCATGGAAATGAACTGTGATGCTGAAGCCACGCCACACTGCGCCATAATTACAGTAAGAAAGCAAACGCTGGCCGAAGCTGTGGCGAAAAGGTTGTGGCGTGGTTTGGCAAGTTTTGGACGCGATCCAAACGCGGCCCTACTTAGCAGTTGTCGGAGAGCGACATGAGGAAAGTTACACTTACGCGCAATCGTATGGAAGCAAACACGGAAATTTTAGACATCGGCAAGTCTTGGCCAAGTCAATCCTGTCTTTTCCAGCCTTTTTCCGCTGAACATCGATATAGTCAATCTCCTGTTTCAAGCGCAGTGCAGTTTCGTGAGCTGGGGGTTCCGGACAGGGAGCAAGCTGAGAGGCGGCGCCCGACGGGCACTCCAATGACTGTTTGGTACTTTAGTAAAGCTGAATACCTTGTCTGAACGCGTCATGAAGGCCATTTAGTAATGATGTTACCAGAAGCTGGAGCGAAAATGTGACAAGTCTCCTGTTGAATCACCAATACACAAGCCAACGCGCGAAGGGTCAAGAGCGGAATAAAAAGAACGCGTGGTCGAAACATCTCGGCAAAGCAACGCGTGGACACAGATGCCTATAAATTCAAGAATGAGTTTCAACCTCTGGAATCATCACTACTGCACTAGTTCAGGGGAACACACGGTCTCAGCTTAACGCAAACGGAAGCTCCCAATCTCATTAAATCGAAGTGTCAGTCTCACCTTTCTAGCTCTCCGATGGAGATGGATAAGCCGTGCGACAAAATGGCTGTTGTCGTCCCCGCCGGGCCCAATGCCCACGTGGAGTCGCCGCCGCCGGAGCCAGCAGGCGGCCACCAGGAGGCGTCGGACCACGGCGCGCTGGACATCCTCGGCCGTCTGATCCGTGCACTCGCGTTCGCCGTCGTGACGTACAGCCTCGCCGTCACAGCTTGGCAGGCGCGCCGCGAGCCACGGAACCTGGCGTTCATCTCCGGCGCCTACGCCGCCCTGGCCGCGTTCCTCCTCTGCCTCCGCCGCGCCGAGCAGCTCACGCCGGCGTCGCCCCCTAGGGAAAGGGGGCGGCTGCACACTGCGGTGTGGGCGCTGTCGACCGTGCTGAGCTGCACGTTCGCCTACCGGGTATCTTTGCTGATGCCGGCTCCTCTCGTGTTTGTCATCTGGTGCATGACATCGTCCGTTGTGCTGTTTGGTTTTTACATGTTAGTGCTCTGCAAAGACCAACACTACCAGAGTGTGGACGAAGTTGACTGCGACGACCGCAAGCTCCTCATCAACAAGAGTAGACCTACTGACGAAATGGTGTAGTAACTAAAGTTCTATGAGATACCAAGTATAAGGAACATGTGTGATATACTTTTTTTGCGAGGAACATAAGTTTACTGGAGTATACCAGGATATATATCTATACACAAATATATTTATACTAAATAGTTTAATTGAAAGACTGAAGCTTTGTTGAGTGTCTCTGTCCGTTGAGTGCCTTCTATTTTTTTTTTTTTTTTATCGAGGGTCGACACGATCTTGGTAAAGTCATTGCCGAGTGCTCGACAAAAGACACTCGACAAATATCATTTAGCCGTCAAAATCGAAGCCGAGTCACCTATGTTGTGAGTGACACTTGGCAAAAACTTTACCGAGTGTTTTTGTGTCTTTGCCGCTAAGCATGAAGGCTGCTTACCGTAATGTTAGAAAGCTTCTCAATACAAAGTACTCAAAAGATAAGTTACTTTTGCATCTTACTAAAAAACTAATTTTGATTATTATATTTATAACTATTTTCGGAAAAAATCCTAAATAACTGTTGGTTTTTCTTTTCTTTTTTTGAGGATGAGACGACATGTCAGTGGTCTACAGATTCCGTCACAAATGACCATCCGGTCTCAGACGACCCAATTATTACTGGGCCGTGTAACTGTTTTGGGCAAACGAAGACGAATGACCTGGAATTTTTTTATTAATAACGGATTTTAAAATTATTTAATATTACTAACAGCCGGTTAAAATTTTTTACAAAACTAACATCCTAATCGCCCTTCCACCGAACGACTAGGCCTAATAGCCCGTTCAAAGGCCGATTAAATATAAATCGCCTGTCCAACAGGCGACTTTAAAATCACCCTTTGAAAGGGGAATTTTTATATAAATCGCCCAATGGAAGGGTGACTTATATTAAAAAAAACCATTAAAAAGGCGGTCTTAGTAGATCACCCTTCAGAAGGACGATTAGAGCTGTACAATATTTTTTCTAAAATTTTGGTACAAAAATTTTATTTAAAATATCTACACTTACTAATTTTGATATATCACGATAAAAATAAACATAAAAAGGGTCGATTAATATATAGTACACACGATCTTTATATATATAGTCATGAGATAAAAATACATGACGTAGTACATATAGTCTACATAATAGTGATACACAAAGTGTTATCCTAATGTCTACCACGCTTAGAGGCAACCCCTCTAACTGTGCTAAGCCGAGGTACCTTACGTCTCGCTCTCACGTGGTCCGCGAGTACGTGAGAGGGGAGGAGGAACTATCCGGCGACCAGGTCGAGGAGGTGGAGCAATAGGTGTGGCGTGCACGTCCTGTGAGGGCTGTGTCGGTAATGGTGCATCACCGAACTGCGACGCGGGAAGAATATCGTCGAAGTCGAACTCGAAGTCGAACGCTGGTGAAGGCAATCGACGATCGTAACCATCTAACCGTGTAAAGATCCCAGCATTGTCGAAGTCACCGATGGAAGATCCTAAAAATGTAATTGTAGTTAGACAAAAAAAACACAAATACATTTGTATGATACATGTAATTACAAACATAAATGCATATATTACCTGGTGTCATTTGTGGCCTGCGTGAAAAGCCTGAACAACATCTCGAACAACATCTTTATCTTTGTACCTAGCTCCCTCGGTTACCTCATTCTCGTGGTACTCCCATGGCACTCGAGTATCCCTCCGATATTGTTAGATTAGCAAAATTAACATTATTCCACTCTGCCGGTAGGGATTTCACCCTCATCATCGGAGGAGTCTATTTCAGAAACATTTTCATGCTCTATATCCTACCTCGCCATCTTCTCGAACTACATGCTCAAAGCACTCTCCTTCGTCCGCTTCTCTTGTTGGCTCTGTAGGGACATTCTCGTGTACATCTTCATCATTATGTATTGTTTCCTCCAATTCATGACTACCTTACTCTTCCTCTTCATCTGTATCAACCACCTCTTTATATTCTGCTTGAGCAAGAAGAATCAATGGCCAACCACGTTGGCTTGCCTTCTCTACATACTTCTTCCAAATTGTTGTACCATTCAGATCGATTAACTCTCCAAAAAAATCTTACCTTGAACGACTAATAAGACCCTTCAGATGCAATGTGCATGGTTCATAATCAATTTGAAACAATCGCATCAACCACTCCTTAACACCCCTAGTTGTCCTCTTATTTGGTCTTGATATTCACCTGAATACCGACGGAAACTTAGAAAGATCTACCCCTTGTGGACCTTCAACAATATCTCCTTCACCATAAAAGATTCGAAACATTAATTTTTCTGACATACCTATCATCATCATAATCATTTTATTACTACACAATAATTATATATATAAAAATATATTAAAAATAAACATACTACTAAATTTTAGATCTACTACTAAATACTACTAAATAAACACATATCAAAATAAGCCTTTGAATTATACGAAAATTGATCATAAAAATGATTACAATATAATAGTAGATCTACCACACCAAACTAGATCTATTAACAAACTAGAGCTACCGTAAAACACACTATAATATACTAGTATACTATTTTTATTAACTACTGTAACAAATAACAAATAAGTACTATAATACACTACTATACTATTTTAATTAACTACTAACCTAGATCTATTTTATTTAACTACTCTAACAGATAATTAGAAATACTATTTAATTATCTACTATAATATTCTAATAAAATATACAAGTACTCTATCTATAACAATATAATTTTTTTAAAAAAATAATTAACAGATAAAAATAAATAATAAATTCTTACCTCACTTTCCTTCTCTTCTCTTCCCCCACCTCCTCCTCCCTTCACTCTTCTCCCTTATCTTCTCTTGTTTTCCCCTCCCTCACTCTCTTCTTTTTTTTTCGAATTATTTCGAATTCTGGCCGAAATTGCCGGCTTATATAGAGGGAGGACCGGGTGGGGAGGGGCGCCCGGCGCTGCACCCGGGGCAAACATCGCCCGGCCAAAGGGGGATTTTTTCCCTTATCACCCGACCGGCGGGCAATATTTGCCCTCGGGCCCCACTCACGGCGCGGCATGGGAGCTGGAGCCCTTGTCGCCCGGCTATCGGGTGATTTTTTCTAAAAGTCGCCCTTCGGTCGGGCGATTAGGGTGCAGATGGCCACGTGGCACGTTTTTAGCCGCCCAATGGGCAATTTTTTCCTAGTTGCCCGTTGGCCGGACGATTGGTGTGTTAGTTTTGCAAATATTTTTATCCATCTGTTAGTTATATTAAATAATTTTTAAAATCGGTTATTAATAAAAAAAATTCGAATGACCTAGGCAGCTGGGCAGAGCCTATCACAAATGTTTGTTGGGTTGAGCCTATCAGGGTTTTAGCCCATGCCGATTTCGCCACAAATCGCAACTCCATCAAAAAATGATTTGTTCAAGTCCCAGTGTTTCGTTAGACCGTGCCCATCTTTGTTGCTCGTATTTTATTTCATCATATGATCATGAACAATATTTTCTTGGTTATTTTCGTGTCGGGTCTAGACTTAACATCCCATGCCTACTATCATCATAAATATTATTTTGTCATTAAATTATAACCATTATATATGATAATCACCGGATACTAGAATTCAATACATTTCAACATTGTTCTGAAACAGACATTATAATTCACTACCAACTCACATTTACGAAGTGATGCTACAAAGCACAAGCAATGAAACAGTTCACAAAAAACACCATCCGGCCAAATGATAGCCACACATGCACACACATGAATATAGAAGAGCGTGGTCATGGTTTATGAACCTTGAGGGAAGAATTGAATCATGGCCTTGTTGCTGTTTCACGAGCATCTATCCCCGCCACCCAGCTGGAGATAGAAAGAAGCAAATGCTAGTAATATCTTATTATAGTCTTTCGTCTGTCTACAAGACGATGAAAAAGAATTGTTTGACTTAAGGACACATCATTATCTCGTGTACATTACTTTGAAATTCCTTTTATCTTAATGGACATAATACAATATAGAGTCAATTTCACAAACCCACAAATACTTTAGCTAATAAACTCAGTGTTTACAATGCCTACGGGAAACGACAAGGCAAAGACCGGCAAACACATGGCAAAAAAGCTTTGAAATTCCTTTTATCTTAATGGACATAATACACTATAGAGTCAATTTCACAAACCCACAAATACTTTAGCTAATAAACTCACCGTTTACAATGCCTACGGGAAACGACAAGGCAAAGACCGGCAAACACATGGCAAAAAGCCATCGGCAAAGCCGGTTTTGCCGTGCACAATATGCGGTTGGTGGTGGGATTTGAACTTGAGACCTTCCCTTAGGGTGATAACACCTCTTCCACAAAACCACGATGTCACATGTGAGTGACTACAACCCATTTTGATTCTATACATATTATACATAATTGAATGTAAATTGCTTATTTAAATCCCTAAACGAATTCAAATTAAAAATTTATTAGTTACAAAGTTTTATAACTTTTCCAGATCTACAACTTCCATTTTGGTAGTTTCTCTATCCGATGTCATTTACAAAATTTGAATTTTAAAATTGAGAAATTCAAACTTAGTTTTCGTTGACAAGATGATTTCAAATAAAAAAGTTGTCAACTACAAAGTTGCACAACCTTTTGATTTCTACAACTTTTATTTTTACTGTTTGTCCATCGTTTAAAAAATTCTAAATTTCAAATTTGAGAATTCAAATGTACCTTTTTGGTGGACAAAATTGAGTCAAATTAAAATGTGTTGAACTATAAAGTTGTATAACTTCTGAAGTCTACAACTTTTAATTTGGTCATTTTTTCGTCTGACATAGTGGTAGTAACAATTGTTTACAAATTTTATATCTCTCTCTTCTAGTTTTATGATACTATACTAGAGACATAAAATTTATGAACAATGTTACTTATTATTTCGTGGAATTAAGAAACTACCTAAATAAAAGCTGTGGGTCTTCAAGAGTTTTACAACTTTGTAGTTCAACACTTTTTAATTTAAATTTGTTTAGGCTTCAAATATTTGATTTGAATTTATCTTTATCGAGTGCCTAAAAAAACACACGACAAAGAGCTGGCTAAAGAAAACGCACTACAAAGAGCACTCATTGTTGTGTGCCATTCTTTTTGGCACACGGCAAAGACTTTGTCGTTTGTTTTTTTTAAGCACTCACCAAACAAAATCTTTGCCGTGTGCCAAAAAAAATGGCAAAGTGTCGGACACACGACAAAGATTGATTTTTTCGTAGTGTTCACAGATCCACCAATACTTTGGGCTATAGTTTCACAAAATCCCCAAACTTTTAAATTATACATATCCAGTACCTATGGTCTCAATGTAAGTGATAGCGCTTAGAAATCATAGACTGTGTCGGCTGCCAAATTGATACATCATTTTTCAAGTGCTGTCAATGACATGTGGGACCACACGTATATATAATTAAAAAGGATGGTGATTTTGTGAAAATACACCCAAAGCATTGGTGGGTTTATGAAATATGCATCATATATTTTTTGCAAGGAAATATGCATCATATATGGTGATTGTACAAAAATATTCGTGGGGTTGTGAAATTAGATCTGCAATATAACTTGAAATTTGGTTCGAAGACACAATGATTCGCTATGTATGTGATTTTTTATCAAATTATCTGATAGTATGGTTTTAGAAATTAAATAGAATTTTAGTAGAAAAGTTACGGAAGCTATCAAAGTAAAATCTATAGGAAAACATATGGATAGGGAATACAATGTTGTATTTAAAAATAAGTAGAATTTTAGTAAAAAAACTATGAAATATTGTCATGGATTTTTTGCATTGATTCTTTATAATAGCATATCATATAGTGTCTTGTGGATAAATATCACAATTTCATAATGTCCATGAGATAAATTAAGTTTTGCGGTATTATACATATACAACAAGTCCTTTTTAATGTCTTGTAGCTAGGCAAAAAGGCATATCTTGTATACCTTTTAGTAACGGGTAGAAGGAGATTGATTTGTATTTCCTAGTAATTGAATTAACTTATTGGAACCTCGTACCTACCATTTTGTCTTCGTTTATCCTGTTCATCACTAGTTTGGGACGCCTGGGATGTCGGTCAGCTTGGGACCTCACATTCGCTTCGACTTCCTCCACTTCAGAAAGCCTGGAATCCTCACAGTCAATACTGCAAAAGATTTCCTGAAGCCAACGATAGAAATGCATATTGACGTCGTCACAAATTCGGCTCCATAAACCCCCAGCATATTCCCGCACAGTGAGAAGGACGTATGCCACTTTGTCAGGCTGCAAAACTCAAAGGAGACGAAAAGTAATTTATAGGTCAATCAATATTAGCTAATCAACACATGAACATAAACAAAAGAGTAGCAGGTATTATTTATTGCACCTTCATTTCATCATCAGGTAACATATAACCTTCGGAATATCTACTGATCTGAAGTGTAGGGAGATTGGGATGATCCTCCACTTGAAATCTCACAACAGTTTCTGTTTCCTCAACATCTTCGCAAAAGAAACCGTCGCAGTCAACCTTGATGATGACATCCTTGAGTGAAAGGAGGGTTGCCAGGTTGAAGTCAAGATCATTTTCAGGATGCACCATGAAACGAAGGGATTCAAGCCTTGGCATGGCTCCCTGTAGAAACTTCAACTTTGTATTCGTCTCATAGACCCTCAAATTCTCAAATCCGTTGTCACCTACAATAAATCCTGGATGATGTTTGTGGTCAACCCATAGTTCTAGATAGAGGAGTTCTTGCAGCAGCCCTAGTTTCCCCATGTCTGTTTCCACAACATTTATGGACAGACACAGATAGCGAACGCGCCGAAGGCGCGAGGGATCCGTCAACTGCGGCGACAAACCCATGTTCGTTTTCAGACTCCAGAGCTGTCGAGGAGGCTCCCAGCTTTCCCACGCCATGTTAATGCCGTCTTCCTGTGCCCATAGTTTTAGCTCTCTCATGTCTTGAAGATTGTTAAGAGACTGCGTCAATGCCTTGAACGAGGTATTCTTCACGTCAAGAAAGGTGATCTCGAGCTGTCTCAACCTGGTCAGCTTGCCAAGTTGAACCACAAAGTCATCAACTTCTGTGGTACAAAGCTTCAACTTCTCCAGGCACACCAGGTTGCCCATTCTATCAGGAGGCACCTTCCAAAGATCAAAAGCATATAGGCACATCAATTGTGTTAGCTCAAAAAGAGCCCACGGCAGTTTACTTACTCCACTATTTATTATCAGCGTCTGCAGAGACTTTAGTTTCCCTATTTCTTTGGGGAGTTCATCATCATTTATCTCCAGGTACCTCAGATGTAGCAATTTGAGGTCTCTGATATTGCAAAGTCTTGTCATCGATAGCACACGACAAGCTTGTAAGCTGGAAAGCGGGGGAACATTAATCACACAATCTATAGTGTGAAGTGACCTCACCACCTCTGGCATGCCTATGCTGTCCTGAGAAATATTCTTTCCATGGGACCATTGGATAGATAGCCGACGAACCTTCCTCTCCAAACCATGCAAGCCTACTTGTTTCATTCTCGTTACAATCTCTGATGATACATAGTGCTTCTCATCCAAAATGGTGACAAAGTTTTCTTCATCTGACAAGTCACGGATGAGATCAAGCACTATATCGTGAACATGACAACCATCAATGATCCCAGCTCTTTGCATCTCTGCTGGTTGGATCATACTACGGTTCAAAAGATCATCAAAGTATCTTTCTCCAATCTCAAGTAAGCTGCTACGGCGGCTCTCCTTTTGAGGCTGGACAAAACCTTCAGCAATCCACCTCAATATCAACATAGATTTCTCGATCAGATGGTCTTCTGGATAGATGCTTAGATACAGTAGGCACTGCTTTAGGTGGGGAGGTAGATCGTAATAGCTATATAAGAGTATTGTCCTCGTGTTGTCTTCTTCCGACCCGAAAATAAGGGAGTCATACACGGTCTGCCAGTCCTCCATCTGTCTATCATCCAACAAACTGGCTATCGCTATGATCGCTAATGGTACACCATCACATTTATCTACGATTTTATCAACCAACGGATCATGTCCTTTCTCTCTTGATGCTCTTTTGTAGAACAATTCTTTTGACTCATCAGGAGATAGTGGTTTAATCTTGTAAACAGCACTGGTTTTTGTGCTGACTTGAGAATTACGGGTGGTCATGATTACTTTACTTCCACAACTACTATGTGGAAGAGCGCAACTGATTGACTCCCATGTTTCTTTATCCCACACGTCATCCACAACAATGTTGTACCTATCCACATAAGAGCGCAAGGTTATGCACAATTTTTGGAAGGTATGTCTCGAATATTTGTAAACACTGAAGCGTAGTGGTGTATGACGTACCCAACAACCTGACATCTGTTACACAAGACGAATTGATTATCCAATTAAAATATTCCCACCTATGACTATGTTTACTACGCAACAGTTATGAAGAGGGTGAACAGACGATCGATTTCACTTTTTGGAACATAGATTATTATGACCATGGGCCTGCGGCTCTAGCTAATCAACCTCTCTTATTTTTGGACAGCCGTTTCTCATTCACGCATCCACTGATTATCTTCTTTCATTCATGGAAATTCAACAAAAACCAAGATGAAGTTCCACTTGTTAACATTTTTAGTCATCGATTCCAAAATTATTTTTTGGTCCATTTCTGTATACTTTTAATTTCATGAATGGAAGAAATTGTGAACTACTATGACATCTAAATAACCTAGGTAAGATCAATTTGGAACAAAATAAAGTAAGATAAAATTAAAGAAATTGAAAGCCATAATTTTAGTAATAAACATATACATATGTTTAGACATGTTAGCTTTGGCAATAACCGAGTTCTTCCTACAATAATGGGTGATACACGTACCTCTTGCCCTGGAGGAATTTATGTAGTTCCTCACAAAATCTCTCTCCGTTCCAGCTTGTCATGTCGTAGCTACGCTTTTTGTCAACATCAAGTTTCTCGAGCATCTCCCTCAAAATGTTTGTGATGATAGGATTTCGACCCACAGAAACAAAAGCGCAACAATCAAAAGATTGCGCTTTAAGCTGGCCATGCACTACTTTGGCAAGAGTTGTCTTACCCAACCCTCCAGCTCCTACAATGGACACAATCCTGACACTTTTGAATCCCTCTGGATATGTTAACATATGGAGTAGTTCATCCCTTGCCTTTTTAATGCCAACCAGCTCCCGGATCTCGTTCTTGTGCAGATTGATCACACGGGGGTCAACGCCGCCGGTGTTTGCAGCATGAGCTAAGCGACTGAAACTGTACTTGGCGCGCAGCTCATATAGCTCCCTGGAGAGGTCCTTGATGTCTTTGACCTTTTTAGAGATTTGATGGCGATCCTTGACCTTGTTCATCGTAGCCGTGGCTTTGCTAGCGATCTTCTTGAAGATGTTGACGTCAGTGGCATTTCCTGGTTCCTGACGCCCAATACGCACCATGAACGCATCGACCGCGTCCTCCATGTCGTAGGACAGCTCTCGGACCTGCTGGGCCCAAAGCTTGTCTAGGTCCCTGAGTTGTCCTGGCAGCACCTGGGATACCTCGACAAGAGCGGCATCCATCATGGGCAGCTCCCTACAGAGGGACTCAACTTCACGTTTAAGGCCCATCTGAGCGACGAACTCGTTCTCCAGCAGCTCGGCCAGCTTTGGGGCCAGAGTGCCCATAGCCCCCACGGCGAGCTCCATGTTCTCTCTCTCTCTCTCTCTCTCTCTCTCTCTCTCTCTCTCTCTCTCTCTCTCTCTCTCTCTCTCTCTCTCTCTCTCTCTCTCTCTCTCTCTCTCTCTCTCTCTCTCTCTCTCTCTCTCTCTCTCTCTCTCTCTCTCTGTTGATGATGATGATGATGATGATAGATGGCTTGTAAATCCTCGAAGAGGAAGACTGTTTGGGTTGAGAAGAGAACGGGAGTAGGTAGGAGGACTAATTTCCATGAAGACTAGTTGCGCTTGCGCTTATAGTCTTCTTTATTTATTATGCATGGGCGGTGACTTCTTAGCTTCTAATAAAAAACGGTAGAGTGGAGAGGTGTCCGAAGACCCAGCCTCAAACTTAACATGTAAGCTTATGGAATTATACAGTACTACTATGTGTGTGTCAAACAGTGTTGCGATCTCTCGGTTTTTATTTTATTAACACCTACCATCGCTCGGACTCTCTTGGAGTCACCGAGTCATTGCTGAATTCATCACTTTGGTGCAACTTCGCCTAAGAACTAATCACGCGTACGCGCTATGTTCAGATGTTCCCTGTCTCCACCGCTGCCGCCAAGTCACGAAGCTCGGCCGTAGCATCTACCAAATAGAAATCAACCGCATCCGCATCGCAAACACGGAAACATCCATTTCAGATTTAAATTACCTGATTTTGAAGTCTTAATTTTCTGTATTTCAATAGTCAAAGAACCCGAAACCAAGCCAGGTGGTGGAAGGTACTGGTTTTGATACAGATGTTGAGCAGGCTATGGTGGATGCCCAAATGGAGGCGTCATGGGTAGTCGCGCTGGGCTCCTCGGCGAAGGAGTCGAGCAGGGTTTCCTGCGCTTGGCGAGGTGGAGATTGGCTTCGCTGGGTCAGGCGCGTTGTTCGGAAGGGTGCTCATGACAGGCCAGGGAACGCCTACCGGGTGGCGGGTGCTTGCGTCTGACGTCATGGAGATAACGCTGACGCTTGGAGATAACGCTGACCCTCTCAGGTAGTGCTCGTACCGGGGCACAACTATACGTATAGATTATAACTCTGCAGAGTATATACACCTGTATCTACGTGAAGAGGTACTATATCATAGGGCTACCGTCGTAGCCTAAGTATAAAAACACTCACACGATCAATCAACAAGTATCGACTGGCAGCTCCCGCTCCCTCCGGTCTGGAATCCCCCAAAGTACGTCAAAGGGTCTTGAAGGTGTGAAAGGCCTATCACCTTCTAGGTGGGATATCCTCTACTCATAGATCGAGACAACGCTCCAAAACCTACTAACACAAGCTCTACTACTACGGCAAGCCCGCCAGTCCTCCGTAAGTATCATGATCTAGCACAACGCCCATACGGGTCACGTGGTATGTATGTAAAGTCTGGAGACATATCACATATGAACCGGTCCTTACGCTGCTGGGGCGAGTCACCAATCCACATCCTCAACCAAAGTCACCACAAGTGTCACCACCAACTGGGACTTCATCATCCAGAAGCCCCTACATAGCTGTGCTCCCAACGGGAACTCTCCAAAAGTTTCCCAACAACTATATCACCTACAGTCGTCCCCGCAAAATATCCGTTGAGGATTTTCTTGGTGTTGTCGCCCCCTTCGTTTCCTCCACTTTTTCACGCCACCGCCAGTCTCCACCGGCGGCGCTGACCCTTCTCTCTCCCCACTACGCCCTCGGGCTCGGATCCGGCGACACAAGGAGGAAGGGAGAGGCCAGAATTTCATGGCCCGTGATGGGCTATCCCGGCCTCCACATGCAGGGTCGGTAGCCCACGGCCCATGATCTGGCTAGACAGCGACATGGCCACCGTGGGCGCCCCCGCACCAGTCGAAAATGGGCATGGCATCCACGGAGGGTGGCCGCATCGGCCAAAATGCTGAGGAGAGACGGAATCCAAGAGCTATCAGCTCAAGAATATGTGTAGAGAGAAAGAGTTTATTTTCATTGAAAACATGCAACCAATATATCCAAAAATACCATATGCTATAATACAATCATATATAAAATTCACTCATCTTGTATAAATCAAACTAATAGACTTCTTGCTCAATAATCCATATGGACTTAACATACAAAACAGATGAACTTTTCATACAGAACCAACATTAGTACATCCCTAACTTATGGCCCAAATCCAAACCCCATCCCTAGCAGGCTTTGTATCCTGGAAACTCACCAAGTATTCATATACTCCATCAATTTTTCATGAAGCTTACAAGTTAAACTTTTGACTGCATGCTAGTAAGATCGACAACATTTAGCAGTACATTACTACAAACAATGCTAACTAACGATTAAATTGTATAAAGAGCATCAGAAATCTTTTAATTCAATTGAATGTCCATGTAAAGATTTTCTAATATTTAAACTATTATCCATAAGAACTATACTAAGTTATGCATGTAGTGGTTAGAAGGAGCATCGGAATCTTTTAATTCAAAGGATAGAAGGACGTCTACTAATTGAGGACAGAGTAAACATTAAAAGTAGTTGAGAAAAAAAAACTTAGGGAGCCCCTGCGTCGCTCTCTCGGGTCACACGGGCGGCAACCCTAGCCACTGCCGCCGCCTCCCTCTTTTCAATCCCTTCTTGCTGCACCGCCGCCAGAGCTAGTCGCCGGCATAACCCGCATGACTAGCCGGGATGGTGGCGGCAGGGCGTTTCTCCCTTCCTCCCTTCGAGTTCATGGCAGTGGGAGTTGGAGTCGTAGGAGAGTCGTCACGTTGGTGGTGGTCGGAGGCAATGGCCGAGACGTCCAGGTCGGAGGAGGAGGATGCCGGCTTCCCGGGCATCATGGTGGTCGGAGAAAAGCTCATGCATGTCCTTAAAAGAAAAAAAAACTACTTCGCCGGTGGTCGGAGAAAGAATTTTTTCAAACACGTGTAATCGTGCGCAACCAAATAAAGAAATACTACTATTAAACATCGAAAGAAAGACCTACCGCAAGTCTTAGTCAAGCCATTCCCCTGCTTTCCAGCATATTTTTTTCCTGAGAATTGATACACTCAATCTCTGGTGTCAAAGAACCGCAGCTTCGCAAGCTGGGGTGTTCCAGACCGGGGGCCCGAGAGACAGCAGGGTTTGTGTTCATCCTGTTTCACCATGGCCATGTCGAGGCAGTGGAGCGGCGCCCAAATGGGTAACGAAATGATTCTTTCGTAGAAAGGTAAATCCTTTCTCCAATATAAACGCGTGGTGTATAATATGATTTGACTTGTCTTTTTCAGTCAGATGGGATGTCGCCGAAACAGGAGCGAAACTATAGAAGTCCGTCGAATCGCAAGGCAACACATGAAAGGTCCGCAACGAAACGGTAAAACGCGTTGTCGAAACGTCCCGGCAGAGGAGAGCGCGTGGTGGACATTTTTTTTTTTATAATGGAAACTGTTTACAAGTTCCCGGCCTCTGCACAGCACGCAGCCCGGATTTGTTTTTATTTTGATTATTACAAAAAAGAGTCAATCTCCGATTGACAAGAAGAGCTACAAAAATTATTAAGGAGGACCAAGTCTATTATTAAATCTCCAACCGTGAGAGGCAAAAAATTCCAATGCCGCAACCTCCATTGCCGCACTGACTCCTCTTAGCCGGTCTCTGGCCTCCTCAGGCTGCAGCAGCGCCCAGTACCGCAACCAATAAGCTCCTCTGAATAGTGCCTGCATAAACGATGTGTATCTTATATTATCAAAGCAAATCTCATTCCTACATCGTCAAATTGCCCAGCACATGGCAGCCACTCCTCTATTTCGCTTGCCCGAATTAAAATTAGCAAGCCAATCCCCTGCAATATGGGTTAAAGATCTAGGTGGGCTAAGACCTGTAGCTATTTCAACTACTCTCCAAATGGTTTTGGCATGGTGACAGTCAAAAGAATAAGTGCTGAATAGTTTCATTGTAATTACAGAAACAACACTTTTGACTGAACGTATTTGGAAGGGGAGTCAAAAGCGTGGTGGACATATAATTCCTAATAATAAAAACAATATAAATTCAAGTTCCGGCCTCTGGGATCGTCACTACCGCACCAGTCCCCTAAACATACAGTCTCAGCTTATCGTTACGGAAGCTCCCAATCGTCCCATCGAAGTGTCAGTCTCGTTTCCCAGCATTCCAATGGAGATGGATAAGCCGTGCGACAAAATGGCTGTTGTCGTCCCCACAGGGCCCAATGCCCACGTGGAGTCGCCGCCGCCGGAGCCAGCAGCCGACCACCAGGAGGCGTCGGACAACGGCGCGCTGGACATCCTCGGCCGTCTGATCCGTGCACTCGCGTTCGCCGTCGTGACGTACAGCCTCGCCGTCACAGCTTGGCAGGCGCGCGGCGAGCCATGGAACCTGGCGTTCATCTCCGGCGCCTACGCCGCCCTGGCCGCGCTCCTGCTCTGCCTCCGCCGCGCCGAGCAGCTCACGCCGGATTCGCCGGCCGCTGAGAGGAGCCGGCTCCACGCTGCGGTGTGGGCGCTGTCGACCGTGCTGAGCTGCACGTTCGCTTACCGGGTATCTTTGCTGATGCCGGCTACTCTCGTGTTTGTCATCTGGTGCATGACATCGTCCGTTGTGCTGTTTGGTTTTTACATGCTAGTGCACTGCAAAGACCAACACTACCAGAGTGTGGACGTCGCCGACGATGGCAAGGCCCTCATCAAGACTGACGAAATGGTGTAGTAACCGAGCTATACAATATGTATACGATTCTAAAGACTTTTTCAAGTTTTTTTATCTCCTGTCCATGAAGTTAGAGTAGTTTTGTTTGATTCTGTAATCAAGGAATGCAATCTGCTTTAATAACAATGAAGTTTCCTTTTCGCAAAAAATTAAAAAAGGAACATAGGATTTAGGGGTATGCCACAATGTATCCATACACGAATAAGCTTTTATAACCCATTTCCTAAAAAAAATATAACCCAACCAGTCAACCAGAGTCTACTGGAAAGAGAACTTAGAAAGCTTCTCAAGACAAATTACTTTTAACCCAAACGGAGCCTACTCAAAGAAGGTAAAATGCTCCTGACGTGTGTAGACGATGATTTTCTATCGTCATGAATGAAACTTTGCCAACACTTATTTTTTTTCTATTAATTATTGGTTGACATCCTTGAGGTTGGACCCCTAGTCCTCCAAAACTCCACTTTTTTCATAGCGACTAATTGCCAGTTAGCAAGATGTAGTTTGCCATGTTCTTTTCATTCATGATCGTCCCATAAGCAGTTTGCCATATGAGAGTTTATGAGGTCAATGGTCTATTTGGGAAATTTAAAGAAGGAAAAAAAAGTATCGGTGACACATTTTTTATGGGCAAGATATACTGTCTTCTGTTAGAAATATATTGCAAGCATTGCTGCCAACAGATGTTTCTTTCAATTATTCTACATCAATAAATTCACGCAAAAAAATAATGTGGTAATTTTGGCAAAACAATAATCATCTAAAGAATTTTATAAACTAGTAATTCTAACAAATTTAGAATATTTTGACTATAAATGAACTAGAGACCTCTTGAGTGAATGTGGTGTGCCATAGGTTTGGCAATGATGTGAATGAAGCAAACAATGACCAAAAAAATTACGGCGTGCTAAACTTTTGGCATGGCAAAGTTTGGTCACCAACCAAACATGCTATTGTAGAGGGAAAGAATGGGAGGCAGGAGACGGCTATTGAATCTCATGAGCTCTTTCATGAACAACTCATTGAGACACACCGCCCAGTGCCCACCAACCGTGCTCTATGACGATCCATCCACCTCTTGCAAATGAAATGCACTTTGAATCAAAAGGATTAAGAAAAAGAAAGCTTTGTTATCAGGGAACGAGAGACAAGAGTAACCGTGGCTTTGGCTTGTTTGGGAAGAAGCAACTGTAGCCGAAAAGTAAGAATGGACAGTGGTTTCAGGGGGCTCAAGTTCTTCCAACGCACAGTTCACGCCCGGGACTGAGATGTATTGAGCTTTAAGCTGGCCCCCGGTGGGCGTTTATCTGTTAGCCATTACAATGATCGGACCGCGGTCAGAAGTCAGAACGAATCTGAAGACTAAAACAGGAAGCTACATGCAGGGAGACGTGCGTTTGCTGCACACACCAGAGATGAATTTCCTCCGAATGTTGGTTGCAGCAGCCTATGCCTAGATATCTTTCTGCGGTGACTTGCTTCAGTACTGTACCTTGGGGAACCGTTCACACCCTGAACTTTGGATCGCGCGTGATTCTTGCCGAATTGCATTAAAGGGTTCAGCGATGCTGCCGTCCAAGGGGCGAACCCAAGAGGGGGCGAGCAGGCGCCTGCCCATGTTTCACACAGTTCTTTGTTGAACACATGTTTTCAGCATGTAATCTAGCAAAAAAATTAATCAAATTGACTACCAAAAACAACGTTTTTAAATTTTCTCATACTATGGCTCGATTTGTATGAGAGACGGCGGACATGTAAATCACGATTAATACCAATTGATCTATGTATAGCAATTTATGGAGACATTGGATTTAGTAAAAACATGAAATCTGGCATGCATGTTACACCTCTGTAGCAAAATTACTGGATTACAACATGTGAAATAAAATAAGGTTACAGTGAAATATGTCGACGATTATACACCATTGGAGGATTTCCTGCTCTGTTTCCAATTAACTGGAAGAAACTGTCTTCGCAATGGAAGGAATTGATCCTTTATTCAGCCGCTCATGTAGCATCAGGAACATCAATCCGTCTCGAAAAGCTCTTAAGCTAGACTGCAATGTATAGATAGGTCATTAATACTGTGTTCTGCATATGAGCTTAAAAAGGGTATAGTTAATACGCACATCAGTAATCGGAGTTACCAATCTATCACCGTTGAAATAAGCAGCACAGAACAGTGCACACAATCCTGCTGAGTGGAATCTGAACCAATACAAATTATCTTTAAAACAAAGATTGAGGGACCTACCTGAAATACAAATCATGCACCTAATGGAAGTGATGAAGCATTGTTTCTCGACTGATTCAAAATGAAGAAAAACTAAGATACCTGCTGATTTTGGAGATGCATTTTTTTGCAATTACTACGTCCCAGTCAGATATATACTCTTTACTTTTACATCCATACATTTCCAAGCAAAGCATCATGTTTGGTATTATTTTGGTACTCCACGTCTGATGCCTCATCTTTACATTGTTCTCGGTCTCTGGGCACATCTCAGGATCAAGAATGGTTACACGTTTTCTGTGAGAATCCCATACATAGCAGACCCATGCACCGTGTAGCTCAAGAACACTAATGACCTACAGGACACAAAATCAATAACTGAATTTATACAGGACACTGGATTTTCTACAGTACGACAATAGACGAATGACAGTACCATTCTGCAAGTAGCCACATTATATCCTGCGACATTGTCGTCGAAAAATGGCTGGTACCATGACGCGTCGTTGGCATTCTTCCCACCAAGGATAGACTCCTACAACATAGCATTACAACATCTAATTTAGGATTGAATTGGTCTAATGTTGCATAATAAGTATATAAAATCTCCACTTACAGCCCAGTCAGGGGAAACAAAGTGACGTGAAACAAGACAATGATGAAGTATGCTACTTTCAACTTCATTTGATTGCAGACACCGTATTGAAATCTCGCAAACATTGTTGTCCATGTGCGTATAATCATACAGCTGTGACCGAATTGTCTGTCCATTCACACTAACTAATCGTCGTTTAAAAAGCTTAACCCATTTCCTGATCATATAAAAAAAACCGTGATGAATATATGGTTGCATGGAAAAATTGTAAGACAATAAAATGAAAAAATTTACCATAAGTATTCTGGGTGATGTTTTGTCTCCTCTATCCATAAAGACAACTTCCGGCTTTCTGATGGATGAGAGTTCTGAAATGAGCAATACAACGACGGAACAGATGCGTGGGCAGAAGACCAACCAGATTTTGGATTCAAAAAATTACAATCCATGTCCACAGGGCACATAGAATTATCTAAAGAACCTTCAGCAATAATTGACCGTGCAACCGTAGCCTCGGCTAATAAACGTAAACAATCATTACTACCTGGAAAATAGCACAAATAATCGTTTTTTAGTTAGAATCAAATTTGTCAATTCCTAATACCGGTGGATGGGAATACAAATTGATTGCCATTCGTTCGATGTAAGGAGGAAACGGATAATTGTCAGAAAAAACTATTACCATTATTCTCGTGCCCTGTGGTATTAGCCATGTATGATTCATTAGCAACAAAACTGGGAATGGTGTTGACACCCTTTGGGGCACTTGAACCTTTATTATTTTCAATTGCATTTCCCTGAGGTAGCCTAACCTCATCACAGGAGAAATCAAAATTAACATTTCGTATAGGAGAAACACTGTAAGTATCGTCATTAGAGGTATTGTGGTGCAGAGTCGTTAACTTTTCAAACATTCCATCATGTATCAGTGTTTTTTTTTCATTTACAAAAGATACGTACTGCTTTGAGCTGTTAGTTGATGCCTCCAAATCTTGATCGTGTTTACCGTTATCATCGTACTTTCCACTAGAGGAGTTGCTAGAAGCGACATAACAGAGTTTTTTGCTACACGGTAGATCAAGGACCTGCACGGCTTCCTGTATTGTTCATAATTTAAATAAATTATACCGGCAACTAAACAATGGAGTCATATTAATTCGAAAGATACATACACACATGTTTTACTTTACCTGATAGCTACTGACAGTACGTTTCCCCCTCCTTCTCAAGTTCCCTCTTTTGGTTGTCTTTGCACCATGTTTCTGTTTTAGTATTTAATCATTGCAATAGTAGTTAGCCTTCATAACAAAATAATGATTAAATAAAATTTAACTTAATGGGTGCAAGCAGACATACTAGCAGATTGCAAAAATCCTTGTAACCTTTAAATGTGTCATCATCACCATGTCTGCCCATAATTGAACATACACGATCGTTCGTATAAAATAGAAGGCGTTTTGTGTCACTGCCTGGATCAAGACCAATTGGTGGAGGTTGATTCTCGAGATATAAAATCTGCAAACATACTGACAATTAACCCTAGATAAAATGTTTACATGATAATTGACCTGATGGTATAGCATTGTTGAAACCTGAAGAAATATCAAACAACCAAATAAATTGATTGTTATGCCACCCTGGAACAGAGTCTTCTTAACCTTTATTGAGGCTGATCTGATCTCCTGGATAACATATTCACACCAATTGAATTGTGCTACGTTGAGAGGGTTTGCAATTGCAGGATAGAAATCATTATGTACTGGGTCCTGTTTGCTCCTGGGGGCAAGCATTTTGACAACAATTAAGGACACAAATGCACTAATGAACTTGCATTTATCTCTCTCACTTTCACAATTAAGAGTGTTTATAATTATGTCCTCATATCCCACAACACTCATGGCCTTCTCACTGTCACTAAAACCAAGAAGCTCTCGTACTTTATCAAGAGACATTGTAGCCTCCCAGTAATCCTGTCCTTGTACAGGTCTACCGCCCAAAGGCAATCCAAGGATTCTATGGACGTCCTGGGCTGTAACACTGATCTCTCGACCTGGTTCAGTTTGCAAAACCATCCTATCCGTATCCAATTTTGCAAGCAACCAACAAAAGAATTTTCTCAATGACTTTGGGTAGTAAGGTAGGATAAGCATAGATCCAAATTCAATTTCCTGGACAATAGCTCTCTGCACTTCACTGAGCTTCCTGATAATTTCGTCAACTGCTTTTGAAGAGAAACGTAATTCAAGCCTGAACGAGGAAGATTGAACTGTATACCCAAAAAACAACAGTAAGCTAATTAGGTGATTAATTGTTATGAACGTTCATTTATGCTTAATATATGAAAATATTAAAAAACAGTAAACATATCTAATCCCAGTAAATCCACTCAGATTGGTGTAAATCCACTCAAATATTAAAAAAAACAGTAAACATAGCTAATTAGGTCGTTAGATAGTTCATGTTGGGACATGCAATGCAGCCGTGCTGATTTAACTCATCAATAACTCGTTGGAAATAAGGAAGCCGCCATTCAGTGTAGTTCCGAGTTGCTAATAAACACACCGGAATGAACTAACAACAAAATAATTAAGGACCCGCCCGGCAAAAGATTTACTGGACAGAGGCAACCAAACTTGCTTGGGCAATACAAAATGGCCGAACGATTCATGATATGTAACTGAAAACAAAGATTACTTGCCTTCTTTTGACATCGTCTCCCGGGCCAGTGATACAGGAATCAGGGGTAGATCTCCTATTTTTTTCCCTTTTGGAAGGGGTGAAGTTCCTTGTCAGGTATGAGCAAGCGAATGAGAGTGAAGAACTGGAAGCAGCTGCGGGAGGAAATGAAGCCTTCGACGGACAGTAGTAGATAATCATTGGAGTGCTTCTATAGTATTCCACTGCGACGAAGCAATAGATGCATTGTTTGAAAACGCCAAAAATCTGTCTGAAAAGAAACTGGCGAATAGACATGTATGTAACAGTTGGTAGCTTGAAATTTTTTTGGGCGCGGAGTCAGAAAGAATCACTGGCATGGCGCGAGCATCTATGTATACTGTTTTGTTTTGACTAAAAACAGTACAAAGGAATTAGAAAAACAAAAGTCCATTATGTATACGACAATTGCTAATTTAATAGTGTAACAAAAAAATAAGACAGATTAACGACACAACGTTAAAACTTCAAAAAAGTATAGTAGTATTTTTGTATTGTGGGTTGCGTACACAAGTATGTACTCGCAATTTCTTGTTCTGTTCACTCCTAGGTCTATCAAGAAAATTTAAGTTTTTTACCATCCGTCTTATTAAAAAGCTCGATCTATTCAAATGATGATGTAAGTTTTTTACGATCCATCTTATTCAAAAATTTAAATCTTGCTATCTACTCTATTTATTAATTGAACTAAAAAGATTCATTCATCTGCAAAGTAGGTTCTAAACCAACAAAATTGCGTGAGCGGCAAGTCATAATGATTTGTTTGGTTTGTGCCTTCGAGAAAATTTCCCTGAACGGAAGCTTGCCTTAGAATCGCTTACGCTGTTGATTTAGGTGTTTGGTTCGTGCCCTATGACAGCTGACCCTGAGAGCAAGCGCACCTGAGTTGAGCGCGGCTACAACGTCACCACCCACACACGCACAACCATGTTTCTCTCATGCTAGCTTCTGGAGGGCAACCAAACTAGCGGAATTAGGGGAGCGAGATAACGTGCAAGGGAGGGCTCCTTCCTCGCACAAACCCTAGCACCCAGGCTGCCGCTACTGCCGGGCCCCCTCTTCTCCCTCTCGTTCCCCACCGGCCCCCAAGTAGCCTTCATAGCAGTAGACTTAGTTCTTTGCTTGCGGTTTAGTAGGCCATGTGCCGCTTGCTTTGCTGCCTCCTCCGTCCGCTCGTCCTCGTCATCGGCGTTCTCACTATAGCGCCTTGGCCCTCGTCATCGACCAGCCGAATCTCGAGGTAAGGTATGATAAAATAAAGTTTCCTTCCCTTTTCCCTCCTCCTGTGCCACCACCAGCCGCTGCTACCGCTGGCGCCTCTTGTACTGATATCGGCCCGACCACCGTTAGATCCGCGCGTCTTGGTGCGAGATCCAGTCACCACCGCCACCCCCCCGGTTTGGACTCCATGGACCCTGTCCAATGTTGCAATGCCATGCCATCCCTCCCCGGCTCCTTTCGCTCTGCCACCAATCGACTACGTCGGATTCTGCCTCCTCTTCGAGAGGACGCATTCGCCGCCAGCATGACAGGCCATCTCAGGTGGCTGGAGGCCGCTGGTCCTATAGGTGGGGGGGGGGGCCACCGCCCTTGGCCGGCCAGGATCTGGCCTCTATGCTTAGGCCCTACCTTTGGTAGGTGGGCTTCGATCCAGGTCCACCTGAAAGGGACCCACTTCAGGCCTCTGGGGTTATGTCCCTAGGAACGTCGAGTACAGTTGGCCTCCGAAAAAAGAAGTTCAGTTCTACTCACCATGGGAGTCTGCGTCTCAATGATAGTTTAACCATATCTCATTCATCAATGACGAACTTTAATGTCAGCAACATGCTCCTACCCCTACCTCCACAAATGCAGTTGAGGCCCCTTCCTCCGACCGTCCACAGACCGTCCATGTCACCAAAGCTGTGACAACGTTCTCTCAATCCAACAGTGTCATCCTGGTTCATTTTCGTACAATGCTTACACGACGACCGATGTTTGCACATCAATTTTTGGTGCACAGGTTAGATCTTGGTGTGTGTTTTGCTGCTGTGCAATGTGTCTACACCTTATTTAAAGGTGCTTATCTACCCTCCTTTACCGTAATATAATATAAACCACCCTTTATAAAAAAACCAAACTAACTCACAAATTACTTAAGCTGATTTAATGCATTTAATCAATACATGCCTGTAAAGGTAGCACACAGGGCATAAAATTCAGCTAATAAAATATATTTTTTGCGGATTACAATGGCACAGTTCTTATCGAACATAGGTCATGTTCGTTTCCTGCCCTTTAAAATTTAGCACTGTCACATCAAAGAGAATTTTACTATTTATCAATATTTTGATTAATTTAATGACAAAACCTTTTTACAGATTGGTGCTAATTTTCAAAATGAATCTAATGAGCTTAATTAATTTATATTTTGTTAAAGTGATGCTACAGATAACTGTCTTCTAATCATGACTTAATTAACCTCATTAGATTCGTCTCGTGAAATAGTCTAGAGGCCTGTAATTTATTTTATAATTAAACTTTATTTAAGCACTCCTAAATAGTAAGATTCTTCTCGATGTGACAGCTATAGAGTTTAGAACCCACTGAAACGAACACACATAGTGGTACCTAGAACAGTTTTTTTTTGGCAACAGTTGAGGTCGTAGCACGATCTCATGGCAACTTTTTCCAAAAGTGTTGTACTCTCTGGTTCCACATCAAAGTAGGACCACTGACATACTGTTGATTGCTTCTTGGCAGTAGACGGCTATTGATAACCACGTGATTTTTGTTTAATACTCAGAATTGGGAAAATTTCAAAACAATAGCCTGCCCTGTGTTAGTGCACGCAAAACATGTTTTCGTGCATTCAACAGAAGTCAAGTATTTTTCCACGCCCAGACCCCAGAGTATACGCAAACCGTTAATTTTTTTCCAAGAGCATGTAAGCCTTTCAGCCGCCGTGCTAAAGACCGTCGCCGTGGTCAAAACCTTGCCAGAAGTGCAGCTGCTGCGCCCACACAGCCAGCCATTCCTGTCCACTCACCACACAATGTCAACTACACAGCCACGTCTAACGTTCGCATCCGCATGTCGTGCCTACCCATCCACTGTGTGTCTGCTCACCACGGCAACATGCTCGCCACCGAGCCTGCCCCGCCTCTACCGGCCACAGGTGAGGGAAAAAAATATCGGTAGGAAAAAATATCGGAGGTCACCGATAAACACGATATTTCGGAAATATCGGTAAATTCGATGATTAAAATTAATTGCATTTTCAAATTAGTTGCATGATTTGATTAGAAATGATCTTTAATCTCTAAATTATCATAGTTGTATGCATAATAAAGACAATTTTTGATAAGTAAGTATAGTCAATGATGAAATTTCGGCGATAAAAATTATATCGGACCTCACCGATAAATACGATATTTCGGATATATCGGTGAAATTTTGCCGAAATTGTTTTCCTTCAATTTTTATCGACGAACGATTCATGATATGTTCGTTAAGTAAGTAACTGAGAGATAGAGAGTGCAACAAGGGAGGAGACAAGGGAGACAGTGAGAGCTGGGACTGGGAGCGGGAGGAGGCCTCTGACTTTGACTGCACACATGCAGTAGTCACTGACCCACAAAAAATTAAGCGTTAGGTGCTAAGCGAGCGGTGGCTCTCTACCTAGGGCTTAAACGGGCTTAAGCGTTTCTAGGTGTTTTGTACTGTCGCAAGCTGATTTCAATAAATTATAAAAATACAGAAGTATATACCTTGTTTATATTGCAAGGGTGATTTCTCTCCAATTCTTGGCAAGTTAGGTTTATGTTCTGAACTTCTTGTTCCTAAGAGTAATAAAGATGAAAAATATCAGACTCATTGAAAATTTGAATAATATAAGGAATGGATATTACACAAATAAAATCGGCTTATCTGATTGTTCTCGTAGTCAGTAGGCATAGCATTTTGACATTTTTTTGAGTAGGAAAGAAAATCAATAGTCAGCTAAGCACACAACAAGCACACGTCCCATGTTGCATGGGAAATAATAATTAAGTAGTTGCTAAGTTCAGAATTAAAAGGTACACTAGTGATGCACTCATCAGTCCATTACAAACTGAAAAGCAAAATAGATAAAACAACACATGCACTTCCTAAGGTGTCAGGAACCTCAATCTTCATCCATGTCTTCATCTTGTTCCTCAAACTCTTCTTCTCCAAACTCAAATTCTTCTTCAGCATAAAGCCCTCTCACTCTTGCACTTCGTGGCACCTCAATTTCTTCATCCACTCCCATTACTTCTCCAACAACAGACCAAGGAATATTTGTTCTAGGCATTTCACCATCTTCAACATCTATATAGACAACTACAACACACTCATCACCACCCTCAAACAGAAATCCTTGAGCTTCACTTGTTTCACTAGAGGATAGGACATCAATGATCTTCTTGGTCTTGATCTTTTCTCTCTTGCTCAACAGTTTGGTATTGAATTGGATGAACACAAGAGCATTGAGGCGTTCAGTAGTGAGCCTATACCTTCTTTTGGTGTGTATCTGCATGATAAATCAATGAACAGGACATGAGAATAATACTAGTAGAGACTAGAGACTAATTATTTCCGATTATGTGTCTAACCATTTCAAAGATGCTCCAATTCTATTCACATCCAGAAGAACTTGACGTCAATAAGAGGATTCTTGCAGCCATCTTTCAGTAAACCAGGTGCCTCAGTTCCATACAATCTCCACCATGATGCTGAAGAGTGAAAAGAATACTGAATTAGTTCAAGTCTTACAATGCATTCCATCTACAAATATTTATTGGACTGAGATAAGCACAAATTTACTTGGATTATAATCAAAGTTTTGACAAGTTCTAGCAAGCTTCTTCCCAAATGAGCCTTCCCTATTTTGATAAAAAGTCTCCACACAGTTGATAAACCCTTCTATAATTGTGCCTCTATCAAATATTATGGTATCAAAATAACTATATTATGGATTCAGCAAATATGCAGCTAAATGCAAGGAAGAATCAAGTCCGCCTTCCGTCTTCTTATCAACAATAGCCATGACATCTTTGTACCGAGCCTCAACATTTTCATAGCATTGCTTTATCTCTCTCTTTGCATTGGTTAATTCTCCAAACAGGAGGCCCATAGTGGGCATCACATCTCCATCAACAAGACAACAAGAGGATCAAAAAATGCTCAAACACATCTTCACATCCTTCCAGAACTGTAGGCTAATCATTTTTGCTGCCGCTGCTTTTCCTTTTTTTCACTTCACATCTCTCAAGATGTCCCACTTGCTATGAACAACCATTTTTTCTTAGCTCATCTTTCTTCTCCAAAATGCTACTCAAAGTGAGAAAAGCTAAAGCGAATCTAGTCACACCTGGCCTTATTATTTCGAGTAAATTACTTTCTTGACCTGATAAAGTTGTTGCTTCCTTTCTTGGCCCAAAAATTTTGAACTTACCAGTTTGGCCTCAAAAGCAAATTTGATTCATTTTTTGCCCTTTCAGTCAATTTAAGCAACTAACAGTGTTAACTAAGGGGTAAATGTCACAACCCAATTTTCACCCAAGGCTAAAATCGTGCCTTTGTACCTCATAGTCACTCCTAGAAAAATTACTTGTACATCCAACACAGTTGAATATCATAAACCCACAAAAGAATATGAAATAAGACAAGAAACAAGATAATTTATTATCCTAAGGAGAATAACATCGACAACATCGAATACAAGGACTCAACACTCGGATCGAGAAAACAACACAAGAATGCTAGCGGAAGTGAAACTCTAGGTATGGTTGACGACAGAAGCAAATCTTCAACTTGAACGTAGTGAAATTCTTCGTAGTGAATCCAATTTCACAGGCAGCTTGAGTGTAGGTAAAACCATCCTTCCTCATCTTCAATCTTATTCTAGTCGAGTCGTTGAAGTCTTGGAGATGAAGCTTAAACTACTAACGACTAAAAAACATAGTGGTAAAGCCATGAGTACATAAAGTACTCAAGCAAGCCGCACTAACTAGCAACAATGTGATGCATTCTTGGATATTTCAAGGAAAGACAGGGGCTCAGCACCTAAAGCAATTATCTTGAAGTCTAGGTGAGTCAAGTTTTATTATTATTCAAATTTTATAAGTAGTCTCACAGGAATCAACACCTTCCAGCAAGGGTCAAATTTTAAGTCTAATACTCCTCCACTAGAACCACAATTTGAAGCTGGAAGTAAAACACCTATCACAGGGGAAAAGTAGTAAATTAACCACTCGGGAAGCTCTCGGGTAGTGCCCATATTCGGAGGCACGGCTATACGTATAGATTATAACTCTGCAGAGTATATACACCTGCACCCACACACAGCAAGCTTGACACCAGGTCAGTGCACCAACCCAAGCACCAGGCCCACACTAGACCACTCAAAAAGCATCGACTGGTGGTACCCGCCCTCCAGGCCCGGGATGCCTCTTAAGAAGTGACAAAGGGTTCTGAAGGTGTGAAAGGCGTACCAGTGGCCAAGTGGGTATCCTCTACTCATGGGTCGAGACAATGTCTAAAACCTACTAACACTGTCATTGCAACCACGGTGGGCCAGCCAGTCCTCCGCTAAGATCATGATCTAGCACAACCGTCCATACGGGGACGTGTGGTGTGTATGTGAAAGCCTGGAGACATATGTCTTGTGAGCCGGTCCTTATGCTGCCGGGACGAGTCACTAAATCCCTCTCCTCCAACAAAAGTCCACAAGTAACAACCACCAACGAAAAACTCTATAATCTAGAGTCTCACACACAGATGTGCCCGCAACATGCACTCTTCAAAAGTCCCCCAGCACCTAATCACCTATACTCGCCCCCGTAAAACATCCTAGTGTGTTACTAATACAGAAACTCGGTACCTAAGAAGCACCTACATTTTATTTTACACAAAAACATGTATATCATCCCGTGGGGTTCCATGAAGCAACTAAGCATGCAAGTATCATTAGTAGAGCATCCTAAGGTAATAGTGATAAAGGTAACATGATATGGCATAGGTATGATTCTAAGTAGCAGTAACCATTTCACATGTATGAGTTCATATTATACAAATTGCTAATATAGGAGTAAGAGTGATCAAGGATTGTGGCTTGCCTTAAAAACGGGCCCAAGAATAGACCGGTGTCCTTGTAAGACTTCTACGGGTACTGCATTAGTTTCTGACGATCTGATTCTATTGTCATCCAAAATTCAGCTAGAACAGGTAACTGACACGAAATTGAGTAGTCGACATGAATTACGAGAAAGATTGGAGAATGAATCGCAAGAACACATTTAATCGATGCTAGAACATAGATATCAATAACACTAACGCGTAGAGATCAACGAGATGAATCCAACTCAACTGACCGTGTAATTTTCTGAGGTCCAAGAAAAAGATATGATTTTTTAAAGAATAAAGGAATTATCAAAAAAATATAAAAGAAGAAAAAGGATAAATACGGAAAATATTCTAGGGAATATATCTAGCCAGTCTATAACTGCTCTGTGGACTGAATCCACATTCAAAAGAACAGCCTTGGGCTCACGTGGACCGGGTCCATCCAAAGAGAAAACAAGGAGCTCATGGACCAAGATGCCATGCTAGCGGCATGCAACTGCCACATGGGTTGAATTTCTGCCATATCAGCGCGATTTCCATCATGTCAGCACAGACCAGGGCAATGGCCAGCGACGGGCGGCGCACAGCAGAAACGCGCAGATCTACCGCGGCAGAGCGCTACATAGTAGGCGGAGGCCACAAGGAGATTCAACGCCGCGTCGTGAACCTAATGGGGAGGTTCCCGTCGACGACGGTGACAGGCGGCCTCATCGGAGTTCACACGGTGACGCACGAACGGAGGTTCCCGGATCTTCGTCGCCCGCTCACCCAACACCATGGTGACCACAACTTCAGATGCGGCTCAAGGAACCACATCTGACCAAGCCATCCGCGGAGCCCAGGAGGGTCTAGACGATGGAGCGAGTTCATCGGAGTCACTACCGGAGGCGGTGCAGAAGAAGAAAACCTCACTCCTCACGAATACTCCCCAACTCACACAGCCACGGATAGACCAAGCTCCCAGGAGTCCAACAGAATCAATTCCCAACTAAAAAGCACACCGGAGCTTCGTTGGCGGCGAAAGCGTGCCGGCGGAAAAGGGGATGCAAGGAAATTCTCAAGCACATGAGCTTCTTTCGCTATGGAGTGGTGCGCACGAGCTATAGGGTGCTATGGCAAAGCTCATGGGCCTGACCTGAGCCCAGCTTGAGCTCTAGCAGTCAAGCCCCGCCGGCAGCCATGGCGGCGACGGCAAGCTCCGGTGAGACCACACAAGTTGAAGAGAAAAAGAGAGGGAAACGATGGGGAAGGAGGCGCGAGCTCATCGGATTGCTCCTGGAGGGGCCTTCGATGACAGAGAGGCAGCATCGTGGACGAGCAGCTCGATGGCGGTTGACGGTGGCGTCGAGCGGCGGACAGCGGTGACCACATCGACGCTGTTGTCGTGCGAAGAAGAAGAAACAACGACGCGGTTAACGACCAAGGATGGGGCACATGATAAGGTTTACGGAACGGAGATCAGCAAGGGAGGACACACACCAATGAGGACGAATGACGACGAACTAAATTGTGACCGGAAACTTCGACGGTAACGCTCGTCCTCCACCTTGCTCTGTTTCCGACACGAATAGCTTCAGTGGTTACATGACGGAGAGGAGAACGCCGGGGTGGGGTCGGAGTTCACCGGCGCGGAGCTTCACTACAACGGCCATGGCGGATTGATGGGATGGCGGCTAGGGATAAGGGGTTTTCAGCCGAGGCGGCGCGAGGGAGAGGGCTAAGAAGTTGCGGCGGCTCGGGGGCACTTGTAGGGCGGCAGGAGGGCAGGTGGGAGCGAGGCGGTCCGTCGGAATTTCGACGCGTGTCCTCGACGTCAGCGCCGCACGAATGGTCGGTCGAACCCAGTGGGCAAGTTGGAAAGAGGACTGTGCCGGGTGGGTTTCGGGCTAGCTTGACCTTGGTTGGTTGCTGGGCCACGTCGGGGGTGAGAGGGGTGAGGTTGGTTGTTGGGCTTTGCTGCAGAATCGATCCAAGCAAGGAAAATGGAGGAACAAAGTTTGAACAATTCTTGAGTTTGAATTGGATTTGCTTCCAATCAAATTAGTTACACAATGGTACAAAGTTCAGGCTGTAACAGTAAAATGACCGGTTTGCCCGTGCTTACCTTGACTAGATACAATTAGTTCAATTTTTTATTTTTTGTTTCAGAATAAGTATTATTTATCTATTCAATAGGTAGACATGAATGCAAAAATTTGACGCATTATTTGAGCACAAAAGTCCAACAAATCTCGGCATATTTCCAGACACGAAACCACCAAATTTCATAATTATATTCACAACAAATTTCCCATAATTGGAACTGAACGAAATGGCATGCACAAACATGAAATAGAAAAATACTAATCAAATTATTAAATCAATAAATAATACTTATCTTGAAACTAAAAATAAAAAATGAACTGAATGTATAACACTAAGGAAATCAGGGACGAACCGGTCATTTTACCCCTTAAAACCGTTAGTTGCTTAAAGTGACGGAAAATTCACAGAAGGAATCAGATTTGGTTTTGAGGCCAAATAGGTAGATTCTAAATTGTTTGGTCCAAGAAAGGAACCAGCAATTTTAATAGGGCCAAGAAAGGAATTTATATACTCCATAAATAAACCAGTCAACACGGTGATCTTGTAGTCTTGTACGCTCGCGTGATGAGGAAATTGATGTAGAGCTATTATTCGATCAGCCGGCGATCGAGGCGAGATTACGCGAACAACTTGAGTACCTCTTGAAGGTTTAAATAATTATTTCGCACAACGACATGTCTGCTGCACAAGCACAGGTCATACAGGCCATGGTCTCGTGCACGCTACTCCATCGTCGTAATTCGTCCTGGGCTGTCATTACCGCTGGCGACAACGATTATAATTAATAACTAAAGGGAGAGTGGAAAGCCGGAAATAGAGCAGCAAGCGAGCAAGATCTATCAAGCACCATTGGCTGCTGATACAAGTCAAGATGCTCGGACGACTCTTGTCGTTGAACCCCAGTTGACTGCGCCTTGGATGGAAAAAAGGACTCCTGCTCAAGCTAGGCGTGTTTGCCAGATCACATTGGCAGCACCTCGGTTCATGGCGCCATCAGTAGTATCAGGCAAACGCCACGAAATCCTCTTAGCGCTCGCTCTCGGTATCTTCCAATATTATCTTCTAGTCAACGGCCAAGCCCATGACGCGTTCTGAGCCCCTTTTGCGTAGCAAAACTGAACGCGAACTAGTTGAACGAAAACCGCGTCGATTGTCTCCTATAAATACAATCCAAATAAGTACCGTCTCCATAGCACCACCGGACTCTGGAAACTCACATTGTCAGTGTCTCGGCAGCCACACTCAGAGACGCAGCTCCTTTCAGCTTTGCGGCATACACCACTGAGAACAGGAGGTCTCTTCTTTCCACCACTCCATGGATAACAGAATGGACATTATTGCAGCTGCTCCAGTGCCCATCGCCGATCCCCACTCACGGTCGCCGGAGCCAGCGGACCAGACGGCGCCGTGCAAGCTGTCCAGCGCCGTGTGCCGCTCGTGCCTCCTCCACCTCGCATTGTTCGCCTTCGTGGCCTACAGCTTCGCCCACACGGTGTACCGGGTGCGCCACCAGCCATGCGAGCTGGCCTTCGTCGCCGGCTCGTACGCCGTCCTCGGAGCGCTGCTCCTGTGCCTCCGCCGCGCCGAGCGGCTCACGCCGGAATCTCCGGCCGGGGAGCGGCGGCGCGTGCACGCTGCGGCGTGGGTCCTGACCACCGTCCTCAGCTTGTCGTTCGCGTACCGCGTGGCGGCGCTGATGCCGCCGGCGCTGGCGGTGCTTGTGTGGACCATGACAACGGTTGTCGTGATCGCGGGCCTCTACATGCTTGTGCTCCCGAAAGATCAACATTACCAAGCCTTGGAAGAAGTCAACTGCGACGACGCCGCCTTTGCCGGTCACGGCAAGGGCTTCAAGAAGATTGAATCTGCGGGCGAAATTGTGTAGTACTTAGAATACGAATTCGTCAAGACCTAAGTGCGGTTTCAAATTCAGAAAAGTGGACCGATTTTGCAAACTTTGAAAAAGTGAACCGTTTTCAGAATTAAGATCCAAAATAGGACTTGTTTTGCAATTGCCCCTATTTTTATTACATAACTTTATTAAAAATGTCTCAAAGGACTAAACTAAACTCAATGGAAGACTCCATACGCCACAGGCAATCAACCGGGAAACGCACGCCTAGTAGTAGTCTTCATCAAGGTACCTCCTTTCGGCTTCGAGCAGCAGTAGTGTATAGCAACAGGAAATAGCAAGAGTGAGTACATGTCGTACTCAGCAAGTGTGGGAAAAATGACATGCAAGCTGTATAAAAAGGAAAGCCGACACAGGGTTTGCAATAGAAGCACCTATACTAGTCAAGTTAATTAAACAACCTATTTACTCGTGATAAAAGCACCAACAGGTTACCCCACCTGTTAACCACCGTAAGCTACCCTACTTGCAGAAACCACACTACAGAGTTACCCCGTCTCGTAGCTCACCTCACTACAAGTTACCCCGCTTGTAGCTACCAAAGGGTTACTCCACCCAAACCATCCCTCTAGTTCTCGTGAGGATCCGGGCCATTCGTGACCGTGAACATGGCTGTTAATAACAGTTTTTACACTCTGCAGAGGTTGCACAACTTTACCCACAGTGTCGGTGATTCCATCACTATTCGGTGACTAAAATCTCTATTATGCCAGCACACTTCCTAAGGTATGAGGCTAAGAGATCACCGCAAGGTCTTTTCTAAGGACTTCCCGACTTGCAAAACGTCCATGCTAAGGTTTCACCGCCGTTAAAGTGACGCATCACCCGGAGGCCCCCTCTTGCACCGTGGCTTCAAGTACTCCGCCTTTCCTCGCCCGAATCCGGAAGACACCTTCTTCCTTCATCCTTCCTCGACGCTTGCAGAACCGGGAAGCTACCTCGGTACTAAACCTTACCTACCCATTATCAGCCCTATGCTTTGTGCGGAAGTCCCGAGTTGCCGCTCCAAGAACCGGTCCTTATGATCCCCAACAGGTACTACCGCAGCCCAATAGTACTACTACGAGTACCTGTACATTCCCGCACCATCATCCACATCCTCCTGTCGGGATCACCTAAGTTCCATGTTGCTAAAAAGCATCCCCCAATTCATGATCATTATGTTCAAGTGAATAATTAATCAAGCTTAGCATTTGGTTCAGTTTGAACCCCATTAAAAGCAACTAGCAATGACGTACCCATCCTAACATACTACACCATAACCAAGGCGACAAGGTAGAATAGGGAACAGGGTATGACACAAATAGGATTCAAGTTAAACGAGTAATGCATGAATTCGTAAATTCAGAAAGTAAGAAAGTAGGCGCAATGTGCATCAAGGACACTTGCCTGTCTCCTCTTGCTGCTGCTGCTCAAACTCGGGTCCTGGAAATCCTCGTACTCTTCCTCGTCTATTTTCGTCACGCCGGAAAACACACATACATAGCAAATAATAAACAGTACACCAAACAATGCCTACTGTCTATGAAAACAGTACCATTAAATAGTACTCGTCACTACGAACTCGTGAGCGCAAGAATCACCTAAATCGGAGTTACGAGCTAAAAGTTATGAACGTTTTAAGATCTAAGGTTTAAATTGTAAAACAAGCAGCTTCAGGGACCTATTTGTAATTACTAAAAAGTTATAGGGACCTATTTGTAATTATGGAAAGTTTAGGGGCCTAAATGAAAAAGTACGGGACTAAAATACAATTTAGGAAAAACTTAGGGGTGTTTATGTAAAATTACAGGACCTAAACATAATTATAAAATTAATCGGGGGCTAAAGTGTAAAATCTACATTACTGCGCCCTAACAGGACTAAAATATAATTATTAATTAACCTAGGGTTGCTTATGTAAAACTTGGGGGGATTCTTTATTAAATAGATAAAGCGGCAGGGGTGTTTTTGTAAACATGCCGTAGCGGTTCGCTTGGGCTAATCCGGGCCGTTTATTCCCGATCGGACGGTGGAGATTGGTCCAACGGGGTGGAGGCGGTGGCGACGGCCGACGAGCGGCGGCGCTCCATGGGAGCTCGTCGGAGCTCGCGGAATCTAGGGCCCCGGTGCCCAAATTTTAGTGCGGAGGCCATGTACGTGGTGCGGGGAGGGAGGCGGAGCTTACCGGCCGGTCGCGCGGGGACGGGGAGGGGCACAGGTGGCTCGCGACGGCGACCGGCGGACGGAGATGTGCGGCGGCGTTGCGGGAGTGTCACGGGCGACGAGGGGACGAGCTGCTTCACAAGCGGCTGCGGTGGGTCGTCGGGAAGAGCGTCACGAGGTCTACGGGGCTCGCGAGGGCTCCAGGCGGCAGCGCGACGAGCGGCCCAAGCGGCGGCGATGGTGGCGGTGGCTAGGGCACGGAATCCGGGAGTTTGTGGGGAAAAAGTCGAGGCACGAGGTTGCGGCGCGTTATATAGGGGTGCGGGGTGGCACGCACGCCAAGATTGGCCGTGTCGGAGTTGGAATCGGCCCCGATTTGGTTCGGGTTTGGGATGGGCTCGCGCGGGCCCGAGGCGGGCTGAGTCGGGCCGGAGCCGAGGAAGAAGAAAGGGGAGAGGGAAAAAGGGGATTGGGCCGGGAGATTCGGCCCATGGCCGAGGGTTTTGGTTTTTCTTTTCCTTTTCTTATTTTCTACTTTCTAGTTGGTAACAATAATTCGAATGAATTCTATTCGATTTTCGAAATCAAATTTTCAACCAAATAAATCCTAATGCACTATCAGCATGAATGCAACAAGCAATTATTTCATAAATAATAAAATAATTCATTTTAATAGAAATTAAATACTTACCCTAGGATAACTACTAGCATCCTAATAAAATAAATCAAAATTTTATTTTATTGCAAATTTTGAAAAATCAGGATGTTACACCTATTCCCCGAACATCATGCTTGTGCAAATCCAGAAAAGATTTCCTGTGCACAATATGGTTCCTTTTCTCATTTGAATCATTACTACAATAATCATGTTTAGTGCCGTTTGTCTCTTGAGGCACAATGACAGGTATTGCAAAAATCGTCCCTAATATAGCTTCTGGGACACATTCATTACTAAAACATATTTTTAGTGGCGATTCTGGTTCGATCAGTCACTTCAGTACCGGTCACTAAAATAAACTCATTCGTGACCGTTACATGTAAAATTGATAGCGAGCTGCCACAACTTGACGAACCCTAGATTATAAAAACAATATTTATCCTCTCAGTTGCATGACACATACCCCCTCTCTCTCTATATGTGTGTGTGTAAAGAAGGTGGTGAGCTGATTCGGGCGGCACCGCATCCCATCCCTTCACCACGCCACTCCTGCGACACCCCTTGCATCGCCACGTCTACGAGCTGTTTCGGTCGGGGGGGGGGTTTGGCAGCGACCTAGGCCTTTGCAGTGATTGATGATGGCGGGCGTGCAGCAGCCTAGGTGGTTGGGCGGATGGAGCAAGATCTGGCCGGGAACGACCCGATTTGGTGGGCAGCTGCTGTGAGTGGTCAGCTCTTGCGGCAGTAGGGCCAAGCATTTTTTTTTATGAAGAATATGGAGCAGTGGACATCTATTCGCCTTTGTTGTATTTTAAAAATGTTAATGCATTTATAGTGGCTGAAGCTATTTTCAGTGGGCATGTCTCAGTGTTACTAAGACCACTTTTAGCGTATCACTAAAAACCTTTTTTTGTAATGAATGTGCCACATAGATTCAATATATATAGGAGAATGCATCTACAGTTAGGGATGGACGAAAAGCTCGAAGCTCGTGGCTCGGCTCGATTCGGTTTCTTAACAAGCCGAGCCGAGCTTATATTTTAGCTCGTCAGATTAGGGAGCCAAGCCGAGCTAAAAGACTGAGAATAATTAATGCTTAATATCAATATAATATCATATATTGAGTTAACTTTTGAATATTTTAAAACATATTTTAAATTAATCTATGTTATTAGCTTTTTCATTAAGTATAAGTCATATATCTTATCTATTTTATAATAAAATATTTTAAATCTAAAGAATATAATGTCTTCGTTGTTCTATATTTCTGCTCGTGAGCCTAACAAGCTAGCTCGAGCTGATTATCGAGCCGAGCCGAGCTAGTTTTCTAACGAGCCAATATGGACCAAGTTGAGACGAGCCAGCTCGACATCCACCCCTACCTGCAATAACATAGCTTATTTACCCTGTGACTCATATTGTCAAGTTTTGAAAACGAAAAGAGAACATTTTTTAACCAAAATCTTTAAAGAAAGTTCCACATCTTCGAAGAAACTACTGATTTTTAACCAAAATCTGACCATCGCGACCGACCTCGGCCGTCCCCCACACACCATTGACCAAGGAAGGGCTCCGTGGAGCGTTGCATATCTTGATCTCCATCATGAGAGTCTATAATTATCGCTCTCCTTTTTTTTGTGACACAGTACGACAAAAATCTGGTCCTGCCCTAAAACTGAAAGGATAAATCGTTGTAAATCCAGTACTTCTGTCAAACCCAGATAAATTATTTTTTCCACCACCACAAGAACTCAAACCTAATTGAATAATTACATAAGACTCTGCAATTATATTGGTTGAGGACAATTTTTCTACACTACTAGAATAAAGCTCTATAGCAGCGGACGCTATTTTTGCCACGGCGGTCCTTCGAGACGTCCGCCGCGGTGTATCTAGTGGTCCGTGACTAAGGGCACAAGTTAGTCGCGGACACCCGAAGCCCACGGTTACGCTGAGCACAAGCCCGTGGCTAACAGGGCCGCGTCGGTCGTGGACTCTGTCGGGCCCGCAGCTATGGCCCGTAGCCCATTTAGCCGTGGGCCCGACAGATGAGATCCACCGCAGCCGACCGCCCCTCCTATAAATAGGCGGGGATGCAGCGCCGCACCGCCACCTTATCCACGCGCGCCGCACCGCAACCTAGGGTTAGGTTTTAGTCGGTGGCGGCGCCGCCTCTTCTCCTCTCTCTCCCTCCCCCGCTCCTCCTCCACCTCCAGCATGGGTCGCTGCTGCCGGGGCCGCTCCGAAGCAACCGACGCTCCCGGGGCCAGCGGGCGTTGGTCCTCGTCAACGCCCCGCCGAGCTCCCCTGCACCGGTGACTCCGTCGCCTCCTGCTCCCCGCCGCGAGGGCCCTCGCGCGGCGGCACGAAGAAGGCGGCACCGACGATTCATCCTCCTCCGGCTCCTCCCATGGCGGCGTCGACTCATGCTCTTCCCGCTCCCCCCCCCGCGACGGATCCGGCGGCGGTGGCAGCACCGGAAGGGGCTCCTCCACATCCGCGTGCCGCAGCACGGACGACGTGAAGCGGCAGGACGGAATGGCGCGCGATGGCGGGACGGGAACGACGTACGGACGGTAGCATCTAGGGCGGGTCCCACTAGGGGCCGTCTTATTTTGTTAGTAGGTTAACGGCGCTAGTCGCGGTCCCTAGACCGCTGCCGACGTCTTATTAGGCTAATCCGCCCCGACGGGCAGTCGGGGTCCTAGGGCCGCGACTAATTTTACTTGTAATCAGTGACGGGACCTCGGTGACGTTTATTACATCTGCTACCGAGGCTCTTTATAGCGTGCCGCCACATAGCGAAATTGTAGTAGTGCTATGAATTTTCTTCAGCAGCTAACGGAATGCATCAGGTTATTCTTTTGCAAGAGAAAATTGATGCCAACGAAGTTATAGAAACAAAGCACTCACACGGTTAACGGGCGGGCCGGGGTAGTGCACGTGCCGAAAGTGGCCGGCGAAGTGCGTGCTCAAGTGCCAGAAGTGGCCGAGAAAGTTTGCACAAAAGTCTTTCAAGCCAACTTAATTTGCATTTTTCTACACATCATGTGTCCAATACCTTTGTTGAGCACCTTTGTTTCGAAAAACCTCGTTGATATAAAAAAATGCCACGATAGGCAAAGCGTGTACCGGTGCGTCAAGATCCCTAATCATTGCCCTTTTTGTATCACTTTCACCTTCTGCCGAACGCCCGCGGAAATGAAACATTTTTCCATTGTAACAGCCCTCGAACGACGCCCAACACCGCGATCGATCGGCCTCGCATACGTGAGAGACCGACGCGTCTCGCGCAGCCCCAGGAGCCGCGCATCGGACATCTCACAAAGCTCGTGGGTCCCTTTGCTCTGCCCATCTATTAGTTTCACGTCTGTTTTTTCTTTTTTTCTAAAAATAAAACGTATGCTTTTTTCCATAGTAAAAAAGTGTACATTGCAACCGTGCATGCAAATTTGAAACTAATTTCACCTCTGTGTTCCTCGCCATTAGATCTTTCAAACTATATCTCATTTGCATATATTTTTCAATATTTTCTAAAATTCTAAATTTGAATTATAAATATTTAAGTCATTTTATCAGTAAAAATTAATTGATAAAATAGTAATATCAATTTTTTTCAATAGTGAAAATAATTTTTACAATATTTTATTATCAGATTCATTTTGTCATTCAATTGTCTAATTAAATTATTCTACTGATGAAATTATTATTGTGTTTTACAATATGTTAAATTTGTTCCATGCAATTTTTCACAATGTTCTAGAATAAATGGATTTTGTTCCGAGTTTTATTAATCAGTTTTCACAATGGATTAGATTCATTTTGCCGCAATGTTCCCGAACAAATAGTTTTTGTTCTGAGTTTTATTTTATATTTTTCAAAAAAATAAACTTTTTCTGAAACCGACTTAGGAACAATGTTCTCAAAGAAACTTGATTTGTTCTTAGATGGAACAAACAAGTTTTCTTTCTAGTATTGTTTTTTCTTTGTGTTCTAAACTATTTCGGAACAATACACGCTTGTTTCAGAACAAAATAAATTTGTTCCAGAGCACCACCTAGAATAATGTTTCGGAACAAACTTGTTTTCTTCCTAGTATTGTCTTTTCTTTGTGTTCCAAATTGTTCCGGAACAATACACGCCTGTTCCAAAACAAAATAAATTTGTTTCAGAGCACCTGAATGATCTTTCCGAACAAACATGCTTTCTTCCGAGTATCTTTTTCTTTGTGTTCCAAATTCTTCTAGAACAATACACACGTGTTTCAAAACAAAAAACAATTTGTTCTGCAACTTTTTTTCTTTTCATATTAGAAACTATTAAATAATACAGCTTGTGTTCTAGAACAAAATAAATTTGTTCTAGAACACCACCGGTTCTAGAACAATATTCTAGAACAAACAAGTTTCCTCCTAGTATTGTTTTTTCTTTATGTCCCAAATTGTTCCACAACAATACACGTCTGTCAAAAATAAAATAAATTTGTTTTAGAACACCACCAGTTACAAAACAATGTTCTGAAACAAACAAGTTTTATTTCTAATATTTTTTTATTTGTTCCAAATTGTTCCATAACAATACACGCTTGTTCCAGAACAAAAAAACGTTTGTTCTACAACAAATTATTAAACTATTATATTTGTTCTGGAACTTTTTACTTTTCGTTCTAAAAACTATTAAACAGTACACCTTGCGTTTTCGAAAAATGTTTCGGAACAAATAGGTTTTCTTTCTAGTATTGTTTTTTCTTTGTGTACCAAATTGTTTCGAAACAATACACGCGTGTTCCGAAACAGTGTTCATGAAAAGCTACATTTATTCTGAAAAAAAATCAGTTTGTTCTGGAACAAAAATATGTTTACTGCGCTTTCATTCAAAATGTACAACAGTTGATTTTTTTACACGCGTAGACGTCAAAACAACTAAGTCCGCGCCGCTCCGTGGAAAAGTCAATAATACTATTATACTACTTGTATTTGTTCTAGAATTTTTTTTGTTTCAAAAACAATTCAATAATACAACATGTGTTCCAGAACAAAATAAATTTGTTCCGGAACAATTTTCAAGAACAAGAAGGTTTTCTTTCTTTTTTCTCGTGTTATGTATTGTTCCAGAACAATAGATCCTGTTTCAGAACAAAAACACTTTGTTGTGGAACAAACTATTATACTACTTGTATTTGTTGTAGAACTTTTTCTATTTTTTATAAATTATTCAATAATACAACATGTTTTCTAGAACAAAACAACGACTGTTCTGAAAAAAATTCTAGAACAAAAATATTTTTATCCTTTTTTATGTTTTGTATTGTTTCAGAACAATAGTCTTTTGTTCAAATTATAGAGCGATCAGAACTAAGACCCTTGTACGTACAAACAGTCTATGTGCCGCGAATACGTTTAGCTCCAAAACAGTCGGCGTGCCGCGAACACTTTGCGTGGAAAACAGCAGATCACAGAAACAGTACAGGACGCGCGGCTGCTCGCTGGTGTGCGCGAGACCTGCCGCTTTCTCGCGCACGCGAGAGGGATCGGGGCCCACATAACACGGCGTAGACTTCACTAGAGGTCAAGTGAAAACGCGGCATATTCCTTTGACTTTTCAAGCACATGGGTTGTCACTTGGCCAAGCATAAATCGAAAATTTCGAAGGAAACTAAGTTCAAGACCGAACATATACAGGAGAAGTCTTTCCATAAAAAAAAAAAAAAAATGAGTCAAGTCGTCCCGCGTCGATGTTCCTTCCTGTCCTATATACATAGCTCATAATAATAAAGATGTATAAATAGATGGATGGCGTCCGAAGTGCCTCACTTCACCTGCAGTCCGAGAACAACACACGTATAGTATTCTCCTTCACACCACACTCCATGGATCATAAGTACAGCAGCATCATCGTCTTCCCTGCCGCCGATGGAATTGATCGCCAATCGCAATCCGAGGAGCTGCGACAGCAGGCGCACCACAGTGTCGTCACGGAGGTCGTTCTCGCGTGCTCGCGCGCCGCCGCGATCGCCGTCGTGGCGTACAGCTTCGCCGTCACAACTTGGCAGGCGCGGCAAGAGCCATGGAACCTGGCATTCATCTTCGGCGCCTACGCCGCACTGGCCGCGCTCCTGCTCTGCCTCCGCCGCGCCGAGCAGCTCACGCCGGCCTCGCCCACCGGGGAAAGGCGGCGGGTGCAGGCCGCCGTGTGGGCGCTGTCCACCGTGCTGAGCTGCACGTTCGCTTACCGGGTATCTTTGCTGATGCCGGCTACTCTCGTGTTTGTCATCTGGTGCTTGACGTCGTCGGTTGTTCTCTTTGGGTTTTACATGCTAGTGCTCTGCAAAGACCAACAGCACCAAAGTAGTGTGGAAGAAGTCGATTGCGATGCCGCTGACGACAGCAAGCCCCTCATCACGAAGATTAAAGCCTAGTGGCGAAATGGTATATTGTAACTAAGGTACATGGTTGTGTCCTTCTGTTGAGGAGTGCTTGCTGGTATGATATGCCGAGTTGCATAATGTAGAGTTTCAAGTGTGTTGAATAATAAAAGAAGTAAGATATAATTCAGTCAATAGCCCAGTTGCCGTCTAAAAGAGAGTGTGGGCAAAGGTCAAAGCTACTCGTTTCAGCCATTGGCGCATGTGACCAGTTACAAGTTACAATATTTTTGTAGGGTCAGCCAAAATTAGGGCTCCCAACAAAACAAGTGATCAAGTGAAGAATAAGTGTTTGGGCTTAAAGGCAAAATCTAAGCTTGGTCACTTTCGGTTTAGAAATAAACAATGTCCATATTCCAAAATGTCTGTCTGGTGTCCGTTCTAACAAAAACGTTTTTTTAACAGAAATGCTTCCGCACGACCGGTCACGGCTCGGCCGAGGGAAAGAGGAGCCACCGGCTGCCGGCGAGGGTCGATGTTAGGCTTTAGGTTTGTTGGGGGTGGGGAGCTTCAACTCCAGCGATTATGGAGGCATTCAAGGGACGGGAGGGGGCGGGGCGGGGGGGGGGTTGGCGAGCCTAGAGGGCTGGAGGCGGCAACAGTGCCACGGGAGGCTGGAGTGCGATGGGGGCGTCACTGCCAGAAAAGCTTAGCGGCGGGCAGAGCGGAAAGGTGGCGTGGCACCACCGGCTGCCGGTGGTGGTCACGGGCGGGGAGGTGGCTGTTCGGCGGGCGGCTCCATCGCCAAGGGCAGGCGGTGGTGGAGAAGAAAACATCAGTATGGAGGGTGGTACGAATGCCAAGGTCGAGGGGAGGGACACACGGTGGCCTCGGGGAGGGGTCGTGTGATCCACGTCGTGCGTGATCGGTCACGCGGTAACCCTCACATTTTTTTAGATAATGGAATGAGGTTCTAACCAGCATCCCTGGATGAAGGAATGTGTGGGCCCACGTGGCTTGGGTTAAAACCCGCTAAGCACAGGATCAGTCCATGAAATGTGCTGTCAAGACAGAGATGCTAAAGGTCCGGGACAAAGATATTGAGCAAGGCCCACGATGGCCCAAAAATGTGGCACAGGCTGCCTCGATTCAAACTCAATGAAGGGACCAAAAAAGACACGCCTCGCTCGACCCCCGACGAAGGGGTCGAGGACGTCACAGTTCGCTCGACCCGGTCGTGGAGGTCGAGCATTCCTCACATCACTCGAAAATCTTAAAAGATAGTCATAAGGAGCACACGGACCGAGGCAATAGTGCCACACATTATCTCATTACTCTAGCAGCTTGCGCCTGCATAGCGCCACCGCCTAACCGAGCCCGTCTCGTTTGCCCCCTTATCGGAGAACACAATGGTGGGATGCGGCACTGTAGCAATTCGATCAGGGGAGCTAGGAAAAGGAGATCCCAAATCCGTCTTATTTATGAGCATGTATCCCATCGAAAAGCGCCTCACCAACCGCTATGCGACAAGGGCCAGCGCGGCCGATGGGGTCGACTCCCTCCCTCCGCCTCGCCTTGACCCTAGTGTCCGGGGTCGAGCGAGGCGTCAAACCCACCGACACCTTCCACAGTACCGTAAAGGTCTTGGGAATTTGCGCAACCACGGTGACGGGTGTCCAATCCCCGAGCCGTCCTATGAAACATCATCATGCCCTATTTGAAAGGAGCACTACTAGGGGCAAGTTCTTAGGCTGCCGTGCCGGGCGGGGTAACGGCATGGAGCGGCCAGACCGGCGGTTGCACTTACGAGCGACAAAACAGAAGGGCCCCACCCTGGGCCCCCTCGATGGAATCATGGAACACATGCCATCTTCCTCTGCATGTACGCGGTCCAATCTCGAGATATAAAAAGGAGACCTTCTTTCTTAGACAGGATTCCACATTCACGCCATTGAGACCTAGAGCTTTCTCTTCTCTCACCACTATTGTATACCACGTGAGTAACGCGAACATGATCCCAAACTAGATGTTGATACATCGTTATGTTCCTTGCTTTGTGTGAGCCTTTCACGAACTATCCAATCTTAAACGTGTGATCCCCGTACGAACAAATTTACTAGTCGGTATTGATTCGAACACCGACAGAATGCCAAGCATATGTTCTGCGAGGACGAAGTTAAAAATTTGTTCCACCTGAGTAAAAACAAAAGAAAATTGTAAAGCCTCCTCATTGAGCTCAGCAAACCTAAGAATTATTCAATGTATAGATGTGTTCCGTGCTGTTGTGGATATATCATTTAGATATCGTTGCTAGGGAATGACGCCAACGCGAAATAATCCCAGACAATAGCAGTTAAACTACGGTGACCCCTGGACCGTGACGGTCAGTCGTCAGACGCGGTTCTTTTACTTTTGCACACGCAAGTGCTAGAACTAGAAGCGGCCAAGAAACTCTGCGTGCAGCTACTTGCAGTCTCGTCAATCAATTATATACATATTTGATCAAGAAAAGAAGCTTTGACGCTCGGAGAAAAATAAAAAATAAAAATTTATACACCACTGCCATTTTAAAAATATTAGACTAAAATAACTTTACATATATCTTAAAAATTAAGACTAAAACACCCTCCACACTTTTATAAAATTACCCAGCACTACCCCTCTCTCTTTCCTAAATCCTCGTGTCACAAGAGAAAAGAGAATGTTGTTTCTTTTTTCTTATTTTGAGACAATAAAAGATAATGGCTTGATAGACTCTAGCCGTTATAAGAAAATGTAACTATATAATATTTTTTTGATACAATTTGAATGCACACGATTCACACATACATGATCCAAAGAGCAGTTGAGGTAGAAATTGTCGGGTACCTAGATTAGGGAACCCTAATCAGGGTACTTAATCTGGCTAACAGCTCCGTCTTGTACGCGTAAAGGATACAGGAGTGGGGCCCGAAACCTCCGCCTCGCCCGACCCCGAGTCGGGCAAGGTCCACAACTTCCGCCTCGCCCGACCCCGAGTCGGGCGAGGCCCACAACTTCCGCCTCGCCCGACCCCGAGTCGGGCGAAGTCCACGACTTCCGCCTCGTCCGACCCTCGGGTCGGGCGGGCCCACGATCTCCGCCTCGCCCGACTCGGCGTCGGGTGGGACCGCAATCCCTGCCGCGTTTGCCTTTGCTTCGCGGAGAAGCGACCTCACCCACCGGATAGGGGAGGAGTTGCGGCAGGCCGGTAGGCGCAATTACGGCGCACGGGAACTCGTTTCACCAACATGACGTGATGTGACCGGCGCAGTACCTACCCGTCCCGTTCCGCAGCGCCGCACGCTAGCGCTAGCTCGGCTGCAGAGCAGCGTGATCATTACCAAGCCCATGATGGCTCGTGACGGGACGGAGGCCGGGCGATTGATGGGACAATAGCCCGTAATCTGTCCCGTGGCTGACCAACAAGCATCCGCCTAGGCCTACGAAGGCTACGAAAGCCGGGCCCGCGGCCTCCGCCTCGCCCGACTCCGGGTCGGGCAGGTGCACCACTTCCGCCCCGCCCGACTCGGGACTCGGGCGGGCTCGGCGATCCCCGCCTCGCCCGACTCGGAGGCAAATGGCTTAAGCCTCACGGGTGAACAGGGATCGCCATAACTCCGCTCGGGAACTCACCAATCCACAGGGATTGGGTGAGATCAGCGCAGCTCCTCTTGTCTCATCTTCACGCGTCGCTCGACACCCCGGCACGATGACAAGACGGAGGCGTCAACACCATCTCTGCCGGAGCCATGATGAACGGGAGTGATGGATGGAGACCGCCATGCGACAGGACGGCTGCCACGGTGACGAGCGTGGCATTGACTCCGGCGCTACCAATCAAGACTAACCGTACGCCGCACGACCGGAGCGCCCAAAGCGGCCCGCATGCGAGCGGGGTAGTGCACGACGGCCCCGACCCCGCTTGGGACGATAGGTAGTAACTCCGACCCCACCCGTAAGTGGCCCGGCCCTTGGACTATAAAAGGGACCCCACACACACGCAAGAAAGGGGAGACCACGGATCGAGCTAATCGAACTCATCCGACACACCTCTAGAGCACATTGCAAACGGAGGCTTGGAGCAACCCTCCTCCCTCGCCTCCTTTGTAGCTCTTTTCACAAGGCGAAACACGAACAATCCTCGAACCGGACGTAGGGCTTCAAGTGCCCGAACCGAGTATAAACCACGCTCTCCTAAATCATCCAAGGCCCATCCGAGTAGTAGCGTCGATCCCCTCCAAACACAAATTTACTTGTCGGCCGGTTTCACAACACCGACGGTTGGCGCGCCGGTAGGGGACCTCGACGCGTTCGACGATCTTGAAGATGGCGAGCCACACCGTCGACTCGGACTCGAGGCGCCCTCGTGACCTTCGGGAGCCCGGAGTTCATCGTGACCGGAGCCGGTAGCCCGTCGCGCGTTCTCCCGCCGACCTCCCGGTCTCCACACCACTTTCCCGCCGTGTCCGCCGGCGCGGAGCTCGCGGGCATGACGGACTCCGGCGAGTGGATCCGATACCGGCAGCCACCACCCCTCGCGGGAGTGTATGATGGTGGAGGACGGGGACACCAGCGACACCGACGGCATCAACGACACGGGCCGTGCGGCCCCGGCGGCCGCCGGACTCCCGGCCGGGGTAGCGCCGCCGTCCGCGGCGGTGAACGCCGGCGGTGCAGGAACGCACAGCCGCACGCCGCGGTGCCACAACAACAAACCCCTCCGGGAAGCCCCGAGCCCCGGGAGGAGGACGACCTAGAGCAGCTGCTCCGACGCCGACGCGAGGTCGCAGAGACCGAGCGGCGGTTAAAGGAGGAGCGCGAACGCCTCGAGTGCGAGGTGGCGCGGCGCCGAGCGCAGCGCGAACTCGCTCGCCGGCATGGGCGCGAAGCCCAAAGAAAGATCTCGGACGAGGCGAACCACCTCGTTCCCGGTGCACGAGAGGCCCAGCCGGAACGTGGCTGCGGCCGCGACACCGATGCGTGCGCTTCCGCAACCGGTCAACGAGGACCGGCGGAGGATCCAAGAGGAGGTCGGAAACCTCCTGGACTTAGCGGCCGTCCAACAGGCCGAGCGTGAGCAGAGCTCCGCCGCGCGGCGGAAAGAGGCCGGTGCCTCCTACCACACGCCAAGCCGGCCCCGGGGACCGAAGGATTCGGCCCACCCAACCGCCGAGCAAAGCGGAACCGGAACTCGCCGTCGGCTCGGCGGCGGATGGGCGAGTCGCGCGACGCACGCGATACCCGACCGCCCGTCGCCGGGAACAAAACCGCGCTCCAAGGCGCGAGCCGAGGACCACGGGTACGCCCCCGGCGCGGAGGGCGATTCGATCCGGAGGAGGACAAACCCCGGTTATGACGGGGCCCAAGGCCTTTGGGCTCGCCATTCGGCGGGCTCCGGTGCCCCGGCGATTCCGGCCCCCGACGAGCATCACCAAATACAATGGGGAGACGAACCCCGCATTATGGCCGGAGGACTACCGCCCGGCATGCCAAGCCGGCGGCGCCACCGACGAGCGGTTCATCATCCGCAACTTACCACTCTTCCCGGCCGATTCGGCCGGAATGTGGCTCGAGCACCTCCCGAGGGCTCGATCCACGATTGGTGGGACTCGGAGGAGGCCTTCATCGGCAACTTCCGAGGGCACGTACACGCGCCCGGGAACCCGTGGGACCTCGGGACCTGCCGGCAGCGGGCGGACGAGTCCTTGAGGGACTATGTCAAGCGTTTCTCCCGCAAGTGCAACACGCTTCCCAACCTCGCCGACGCAGAGGTGATCTCGGCGTTCATCGCCGGCACCAACAACGAGGGGCCGGTGCACGAGCTCGGCCGCAACAACCCGCGCACCGTCAAGGAGCTACTCGACGTAGCAACCAGCCACGCCTCCGGAGAAGACGCCGTGGATGCCCTCCTTCATCGGGCCAAGGGCAAGGCGAAGCGGAACGAGAGTTCCGGTGCGGGCCCGTCCGTCCCGCACGACAAGAAGCGAAGCGAGAGGAAGAGCGGCGACCGTACCGTCGCGACACCAACCTCGTCGCCGCCGCCGAGCGCAAGCCGAAGAAGCCGACCGCCGACGACGGCAACAAAGGCCAGCACTTCGAGAAGATGCTCGGAGGCGCCGTGTCCCAACCACGGCCGACCCGTCAACCACGCCCTCAAGGACTGCGGGCTGATGCTCAAGTTCCCGGGCACGAAGGCAAGGAAGTTCGACCCCAAGAACCCCAGCCCCAAGAACGACGACGGCGACGACAAGGACGCGGACGGCGGTTTCCCGCAAACCACCGGCTGCCTCATGATCTTCGGGGCGGGACCGGCTCCTCCGGGAGGCACCGGAAGCGGGAGCGGCGTGAGGTCTACGCCGCCGAACCTCGCGACCCCGGCCTACCTCAAGTGGTCCGAGGCGGCAATCACGTTCGACCGCGGCGACCACCCCGAGCGCGTTCCCCGACCCGGACGCTACCCGCTCGTCGTTGACCCCATCGTTTCCGACAAACGACCGACCAAGGTACCGATGGATGGGGGTAGTGGTCCGAATGTTTTGTATGCGGAGACTCTTGATGCCATGGGGATCGGCCGCTCTCGGATCCGGCCATCGGGCGAGCCCTTCCACGGGGTTGTGCCCGGAAAGACGGCCATGCCACTTGGGCAAATCGACTTGCCCGTCACCTTCGGCACGCCGATCAACTACCGCACCGAGACCCTCACCTTCGACGTGGTGGACTTCCCGGCGCATACCACGCCATCCTCGGGCGACCATGTTACGCGAAGTTCATGGCCGTCCCCAACTACATCTACCTCAAGCTCAAGATGCCAGGTCCGAAGGGGATCATCACCGTGAGCACGTCGGTTCAGCGTGCTTACGAGTGCGACGTGGAGTGCTTTGCGAGTCGGCAGCGGCGCTCACCAACAAGTCCGACTTCCCACGAGTCGCGACTGCGGAGTCGGAGGACACGCCGATCCAAAAGAAGGCGGTCGGCTCTTTCGAGCCGGCCAAAGACACCAAGATGGTGCCCCTCGACCCCGCCGACCCCGAGGGAAGAAGGTCATCATCGGGTCCGCGCTCTCCGACAAATAGGAAAGCGCGCTCGTCGAGTTCCTGCGCGCCAACAAGGACATCTTCGCGTGGAAGCCTTCGGATATGCCGGGAATCCCAAGGAACATCGCCGAGCACTCTCTCAACATCAAGCCGGGATCGAAACCGGTCAAGCAACGACTCCGCCGCTTCGACGAGGAGAAACGCCGGGCAATTGGTGAGGAGTTAGCAAAGCTCCTTGCCGCCGGCTTCATCAAAGAGGTGTACCATCCCGAATGGGTCGCCAACCCTGTACTTGTAAAAAGAAAACGGGGAAATGGAGGATGTGTGTTGACTACACGAGTCTCAATAAGGCGTGCCCGAAGGATCCGTTTCCCTTGCCACGCATAGACCAGGATAGTTGATCGGACCGCGGGGTGCGAAACCTCGTGTTTCCTAGATGCCTATTCGGGTTATCATCAAATTCCGCTAAGGATTGGTGATCAAGAGGCCACCGCGTTCATCACACCCTTCGGCACGTCATTGTTACATCACTATGCCGTTCGGGTTAAAAAATGCGGGAGCCACATACCAACGCTGCATGATCAAATGCTTCGGTGACCTCATCGGACGCATTGTGCGGGCATATGTGGACGACATCGTAGTCAAGTCCACTCGGGCCGACGATCTAGTCGCCGACCTCGAAGCCGTGTTCCAGCGGCCGAGAGCCAACTGAGTCAAGCTCAACCCCGAGAAATGTGTCTTTGGGGTCCCGAAGGGGATGCTCTTGGGATACAGCGTCTCGCAACGTGGCATCGAAGCCAATCCCGAGAAAATCGAAGCCATCGCGAACATGGGGCCGATAAAAAACGTAAAGGGCGTACAAAGACTCATCGGCTGCCTCGCGGCGCTAAGCCGTTTCATCTCCCGACTCGGAGAAAAGGGGCTGCCACTTTATCGTCTCGCTCAAGAAGTCGGACAACTTCGTCCGGACAGCCGAGGCGCAAGAGGCCCTCGACCACCTCAAAGCCAAACTTTCAAGCGCGCCGATTTTGACTCCGCCGGTCGAGAAGGAGCCCTTGCTGCTCTACATAGCGGCAACAAATCGGGTGGTGAGTACGGCGCTGGTGGTGGAGCGTGACGAGCCGGGAAAGGCGCTCAAGGTGCAACGGCCGGTCTACTACGTCGGCGAAGTCCTCTCCGACCGCAAGACAAGGTGGCCGAAGATCCGGTAAGGTGTTGTACGCGGCGACCGTCACTCGGCGCAAGCTTCGGCACTATTTCGACTCTCATCCGGTAACGATCGTCTCCTCCTTCCCGCTTGCTGAAATCTTGGGTAATCCGGAGGTAGCGATAAAGATCTCGAAGTGGGCGCTAGAATTAATGGACCAGGGTATAGAGTACACGCACCCATCTCGCTATAAAATCACACACTCGGTAGATTTCATAGCCGAGTGGACAGAGACCCGGTTGCTCGTGGTTCCGGCGAAACGGATCATTGGCGGCTGCACTTTGACGGCTCCCTCACGAAGAGGGGTGCCGGCAGCGGATGGCAGCTCATCTCGCCGAGAGGTGCATGCATGCAATACGTCATCCGACTCAACTTTCCGGCCTCTCACAATGTGGCCGAGTACGAAGCCCCGCTAACGGCATGAAGGCAGCGATTGACCCGGGGATCCGTAGGCTCGAAGCCTTCGGCGATTCCCGGCTCGTCGTGGATCGGGTGATGAACGAGTCAACTTGCACCAACCCGAAGATGGCGGCTTACTCGCAATGAGATCCGCCGTCTTGAAGAAAAGTTCGATGGATTCCAAGTCAAACATGTCCTTCGGCGGGACAATGAAACGGCCGACTCATTAGCCAAGATGGGATCCAATCGGCTGCCAACGCCGGAAGGCGTTTTTGCTTGCGACCGGGATGAGCCGTCTATCAAGGAGCCAACGGCGGCCGACCCTGCAAAGGGAGAACAAGAGCCAGCTCCGATCGAGGCCGCGGAGGTCCTGGTCGCCGAGCTTGGCGCCAACGGCGACACAGCGGGTCCGGTCGATCCGACTCCCGACCCTGAAGGGGACTCGGGGCTGCGCCCGAGTCCGCAGATGACCGGCGGCAGCCCTACCTCGACTATTTGTTGCGGCAAAAATTGCCCCCGACGTCATGGAAGCGCGCCGCCTGCCCGACGCGCCAAAACCTTTGTCGTGATCGGCGATGAGTTATACAAAAAGGGGCACACCGGCGTCCTCCAACGCTGCATCCCTCTCGACGAGGGTAAGCGGCTGCTTCAGGACATCCATGGTGGAACGTGTGGACATCACGCCGCACCACGAAGTCTCGTTGGCAACGCTTTCCGACATGGCTTCTATTGGCCGACCGCGATCGCCGACGCCGAACAAGTCGTGCGCACTGCGAAGGGTGTCGGCATTACGCACGTAAAACACACCAGCCGGCCCGGGCCCCGCAAACCATCCCCATAACATGGCCGTTTGCCGTGTGGGGCCTAGACCTGGTCGGCCCGTTCAAAAAGGCACCAGGAGGCTACACCCACTTGCTTGTCGCCGTGGACAAGTTCTCCAAGTGGATTGAGGCAAGGCCGATAGGCAAAATCGACTCGGGCCAGGCCGTAAAATTCTTCACCGACATAGTGCATCGGTTTGGAGTCCCAAACACAATCATCACCGACAACGGTACGCAGTTTACGGGAAAAAGTTCCTAAACTTTTGCGACCACCGGGCATCCGAGTCGATCGAGTCAGCCGTCTCACACCCCCAAACGAACGGGCGAGTGTGAGCGCGCAAATGGCATGGTCCTCCAAGGATTGAAACCCGGATATTCAGCAAACTCGGAACATTTGCCGGGAAATGGGCGAAAGAGCTCGGTGCGGTGTTGTGGAGCCCGAGGACGACGCCGAGTCGAGCCACGGGTCACACTCCCTTCTTCATGGTGTACGGGGCTGAGGCCGTGCTACCCACGGATCTGGATTATGGAGCTCCGCGCGTGCAAGCTTTCGATCCGGAACTCAATAAGCGTTATCTCGAAGATGCGGCTGGACCAAATCGACGAAACAAGGGAAGCTGCACCGCTGCACTCAGCCGGATACCAACAAGCACTCCGCCGTTACCACGACCGCAAGATCAAGAAGCGCGCCTTCGAGCCCGGCGACCTCGTCCTTCGACTCCTCCAGGGGAATCAAGGCCGGCACAAGCTAACTCCGCCATGGGAAGGGCCCTACACGGTAGCCGAGGTGCTCCGCCCGGCACGTACAAGCTCAAGGACGCCAACGGAAACGTGCTCACCAACGCATGGAACATCGGGCAGCTACGTCGCTTTTACCCTTAGCTTATTGTTTCAGTTTTTTATGCAAATGAAATAAAGAGAAAACCTTTCTCTCTTTCTTGTTGTTTTCGACAAATGACGAATAAAGTCCAAATTTGCCGGCCGCCGACCCCGACTCTCCCGAGTCGGGGCTCCACCCGGCGGGTGTGCAAAGGAGGCCGTGTGCGGGTCCCGGTTGTGCCCACGGCTGCGGAACTCACACGAAAATCCCTCGGTGCGGGCCCGACTCGGACAAAACCTAAGCGCCGACGATGGCTCGGCCGGTCCGACCGGTCGGCTCGGGACTCGACGCCTCTACGGCTAGGAGCGGCCCGAGTTATCGATCAACCGAATGAAAAATCTAAAGCAACTAGGCGGTCCGAAAGAGAAAGGAGTCACGAAAGGGCAAGAGTTTAAAATTTCGAACGAAGTTTAATCCCATAGTGCAAGTCCAACTCGGACAGGACCCGGAACGCCAACGACCACTCGGCCGATCCGATCGGCCGACTCGGGACTCGACGCCCGGCGGCCAAGAGCGGCCTAAGTCACCGATCAATCGAATGAGGAATCCGAGGCTACTAGATGGTCCGAACGAGAAGGAAGCCACAAAAGGGGAACATGTGAGAAATTTGGAACGAAATTAAAACAGATAACTTGTTTACAAAATAAGCGAGTTCTTCTTTATATCTTGGCCACTCGGCCGACTCAACTAACACGTTACATCACCTACTCGTCATGCGGCGACGGCGGCGGTGGGAAGGCGTGCGAGGCAAGGAGCTCGGCAAGCTTGGCGGCGATCGGCGCGGCTTTCCTCTTCATGTCCTCGATCTCCTGCTCGGAGAAGCCGGGCTCCATGCCTAGCCGCGCAAGCATGTCGAGGTCAAGGTTGTCCTCGAAATGTGTCTGCTCCAGTACGCGAGTCCACAGGACCCCGGCTTCAAAACTCTCACGCCGCGAGCACCAAAGCGGTTGGCGATGGAGAGAAGGCGCGGCTCCAAATTGGTGGTCCCGGGCGGCCGTGGCACCTCCAGCTCGTTGCGGAGGAACTCGGCACCGATGCGGATTCGGTCGAGCCGAACTTCTTCCCGCCGCAGCCCGTCCGGGTCCGTCTTGAGCTCCGAAAATGAAAAGGAAGAAGAAATCATGAGACATGACACCAATCAAAAGCAAAATAGGAGGAGGGATGAGAAACAAAACTTACGGTTAACCTCACTCTCCAACGTCGAAAGTTGGGAAGTGAGCTTGGAGACCGATTGGGAGACGGCCTCCTTGAGCTTGCGCTCGGTGTCCGTCGCCTCGCGCGCGCTCGCCGCGTCCTCCTCCGCCTTCAACGCCCTCACCATCGCCGCTTGGACCTCGGCCGGCCGGGACTCGGCCACCCGACGAGCGTTCGCGGCATCGGACTCGGCCTTCTTGGCCCTTTCTTCCGCCGCCTCGGCCCTCTTGATGGCTTCGGCCGGGCGGGACTCGGCCGTCCTCCACGCATCGTTGGCCTCGGCCGCCACCCGGCCGCCTCGGCCCTCTCCTTCTTCGCATCCTCGGCCTCTCGGACGGCTCCGAGGGCTCTGCTCCGTGGCGCTCTGCGCCTCCCGATCAAGGCGGGTCCGTTCCCTTTCTTGGAAACGGATGCGAGCATGCTTGGCCCGGCTCATCATATCCGGAGTCCGAAAAGGAGGACAAAATCATGAGCGAAGCGAAAAAAGACCGATATTCCGCGAAGGAACGAACTCGCGCTCACCTCGGCCGGCTCCGCCGGCGACCCGACGAGATGGAGCGCCGCGCCCAAGACGTCGGCGGCTCGGCCGCGAGTCGCGGCGGAACGCGCCCCAAAGGGTCCGCTCCGCCGGCTCGTCAAACGTGTGCGTCCGCCCTTGGGGCCCCACAACGTGCACGACCCCCGGCTTCGGCGCCGGCCGGTGCGGCGTGGCGGAGGAGCTCGGCGGAGGTCCCTGCGGCGGGAACAGCGCGGAGCCGGCGGCCGCCGTCACCATGGCCGTAGTTGGCGCCGCCGTCTCCGGCCGCCCCCATGGTGCTTGCCGGCCGAGGGGCTGCCGGGGATGGCGCAGCGGGGCCCCCGACCCTAGGGCCAGCCGCTTCCGAGCCCCGGCCAACGGACCCTGCGGGACGCGCAAGTCAACAAACCGAAAGACAAGAAAGAAGGAAAGACGGAAGGAAGCAACGCTTACCGGTACGGTTGTCGTTTGGGTGGCGGACCGACCGCCGACCCAAGGCCCTCACGCCGCCTCTTGCCAAGAGCCGCCCGGGGCACTCGGCGCCGCCGCTGTCGCGGGGCCGACGTCGCCGAGAGACTCGGCGTCGTCGCCGGCCTCGGCGCCGCGAGATGAAGAGGTCGTGGAGGCCGGCGCGGCCGTACTCGGACCCGACGGGGTTGCGGCCACCGCCGGAGCAGAGCCGCCGGCGGGCGCGGTCACCGGCGCTCGAACCGACGCCGGCGAAGCCGCCGAGGCCATTGTCACCGGCGCTCGGACGGACGCCGATGGCGCCGCGGAGGCCGTCGCTGCCATCGCCGACGAGGTGAGCCCTCCCGTCACCGTTACCGGCGCTACGGTCACCACGGTCGACGTCACCGCGGCGGCCGAGGCCATCATCGCCCCCGCCATGGTCGTCGCCAAGGGGACCTCGGCGTGTGGGCGGCAGGGGCGGCGTGGTGACGATCGCGGAGATCGGGGCCGCGACCCGGGCACGGCGGCGGGCGGTCGGCGTTGTGGTGGTGGTGGGCGCCGAAGTCGGCGCTGCGGCGCCGGCATGCGCCTCGGCTCGCGGGGAGCCCGGCGCTCCTTCCCGGCTCGGACCGGCGAGCGACGTGCCGGCGTCGTCCCGGCGGGGCCCACTTCCGGAGGGGCCGGCCGAGTCGGGCCTCGCTCGATGTCCTCCTCCTCGGCGAGCTCGCCGATGGGAGAGGACATGTCGACGAGTTCCTCGTCGTCACCCCAATCGTTGTCGTCGGAGTCGGTCTGCTGCTCTCGGAGATGACGATCGCGCCCGAACGGCGCCGGCGCTCCTTCTCCGCTTTCCGCTGTTGCCGCGCCGCCTTCCTAGCCTTCTTGGCATCCTTTCGAGCTTTTAGCTCCTCGGCGCGCGCCCGATTGATGGCCCGGACGTCGGCATCCTCGGGCAATGGGGCCGGGAAGGAATAAATTGCAAACCTCTCTCGCAACACGAAATTAGAAAAGTAAGAGAGGTCGGAACTTAAGACCGACTCAACCGAAGGCGGAACTAAAAACTTACAAACAAAATCGCCCCCGTTGCGGGAGCATTGGTGGGTGATTGGGAACCGGCCAATCAAACCGATCCCACGCGGCGGCCGTCTTCGACATCGCCTCCGCGAGTCGGGCCTTCAATTCCCGGAGCGAAATCCGAGGGTCCGCCCGGGGTCCACCATGCGGGTTCCCTCCCGGGCGAAGTCACTTCCCATCTCCGACATCATCCGACGCCGGGCTCGCAGCGGTGCAAGCCGGCGCAGGTGGTAGGAGCCAATCACTCCAACGCCGGTCACGCCGGCCTGGTCGAGCGCTTCGACCGCCTCCAACAACGCGACGATCCCCCTCTTCTCGTCGCCGGGCACCCCGAAGTGCCACTTCTCCGGCGCGGCGATGATGAGGTTGCCGGTGAACTCGGGGAGGGGTGTGGCAGCGGTGTTCCTGAGGTAGAACCACCGCTCGTGCCAGCCCTTGTTGGAGTCGGTGAGGGCGATGGAGATGTACTTCTGGACCGGCCGCCCCGCGATCGGAAGCCGGCGCTGCCGATGGGGACGGCGCGAGGGTTCCCGGCCGTGTCCTTCTTCGTCACCAACCGGCAATCGAAGAAGTGCTTGAACAGCCTGAAGTGGGGGCGATCCCCAGGAAGCCCTCGCACAGCGCCACGAAGGCGGCGAGGTGCTGGACGGAGTTAGGGTTGAGGTGCTTGCAGCTCCGGCCCGTAATGGTGGAGGATGCCGCGGAAGAAAGGGTGAGGCGGCATTCCCAAGCCGCGCTCGTGGAAGTGGCGGAAAGAGACGACGTAGCCGTCCGGCGGCGCCGGCGAGGCCTCATTCCCCGGCACCGACCACTCCATGGCGTCGGTGCGCGGCATCGAGAGTCCACGCGCGACAAGGGCCTCAAGGGACCCGACGAGTGCGGCGGGACGGAGTCCAATCCGCCATGGCGGGGCTCGGATCGGATGCGCGACGGTGGATTGGGGAGAAGTGAGGAAGGCGGCGAGCGGCGGACGCGGCGAAGAAAGGCGAGTCGACGGAGCACGCGAGAACAAAGGAAGGGGATGAGTTTTTGCGAGCGCAGGGTGAGAGAGAGGTAACCGGATGCGTCCCCCTTTCCTTTAAATAGCGGTCATGTCAATTGCCCCCGCGGCGCCTCGACTCCCGCACCTCTACTGTTCCGCGATTTAACCGGGTGCGGGAACCGAAGAGGCCGCCGCACGCGCCCGACGCGGAGCCATAATGCGAACGCAAATTTCGCATCTACGAGCGAACCGCCGCGGGATGCGCGCCGTCATGGGAGGCGAACCGTTGCGCTTCGACGGCGCTCGATGACGGGCCGATTGGGCTTGGAATCCCATAAGGCCCGCGAGTAAATAAGGCTAGGGGATGAAAACGCCCGACGCCCGGTTTCCAACCCGGGGGTTCGAAGGGCGGCCCAGCGAAAGGGTTCGGACGCCCGCCCTTGGACAAAAGTAAGTGAGGGGTTGTCGGAGAGGGATCCTTAGCGATCAACACCCGTGCACCGTAGCACAATGGGCCTCTATCGACGGCGTCCGAGTCCGAGTTGAAAAGCCGTGATCTTGAATCCCGCGAAGGGAGGGCAACGAGCCCGCCGACCCCGATCGAAAGGGGTCGGAAATCACAAAAGACGAGCACTCGGATATGAATGAGGCCGACTCCCGCTAGTCTCCGTCGGATCCCCGCTAAGGGCAAGCCGAGGCCATCACTCGGACATTCCCGTTTGGAGCTTAAACGAGCACCACGCATCGAACCATCGAGGAATGACGTGGCCGCTCACCGCACGCCTCATCTTATCGCAAAGATGCGCGGGTGTGAACGAAATAAAAAGACGAAACAGCCCTCGGACGGATCCGAGCAACGAGCGAAGACTCGGGGCTCGCTCGCGAATAAACGATAAAACCGCTCAAAATCGCTAACCCTCGGCGCAAGTATTCTACTTGCCCCGAGGCTCGGGAGCTACACCGGCGGGTGCGCTCGCGCGCACCCACCGGAAAAACAAACGCACGGAAAAATCTAAGGATTTGTCGGGAAAAGCCTCGACGGCGACCATTTGCCCCGGCCGCCGCCAAGGCTCGGGAGCTATCGTCGGGTACCTAGATTAGGGAACCCTAATCGGGGTACTTAATCGGCTAACAGCTCCGTCTTGTACGCGTAAAGGATACGGAGTGGGGCCCGAAACCTCCGCCTCGCCCGACCCCGAGTCGGGCAAGGTCCACAACTTCCGCCTCGCCCGACCCCGAGTCGGGCGAGGCCCACAACTTCCGCCTCGCCCGACCCCGAGTCGGGCGAAGTCCACGACTTCCGCCTCGTCCGACCCTGGGTCGGGCGGGCCCACGATCTCCGCCTCGCCCGACTCGGCGTCGGGTGGGACCGCAATCCCTGCCGCGTTTGCCTTTGCTTCGCGGAGAAGCGACCTCACCCACCGGATAGGGGAGGAGTTGCGGCAGGCCGGTAGGCGCAATTACGGCGCACGGGAACTCGTTTCACCAACATGACGTGATGTGACCGGCGCAGTACCTACCCGTCCCGTTCCGCAGCGCCGCACGCTAGCGCTAGCTCAGCTGCAGAGCAGCGTGATCATTACCAAGCCCATGATGGCTCGTGGACCGGGACGGAGGCCGGGCGATTGATGGGACAATAGCCCGTAATCTGTCCCGTGGCTGACCAACAGCATCCGCCTAGGCCTACGAAGGCTACGAAAGCCGGGCCCGCGGCCTCCGCCTCGCCCAGACTCCGGGTCGGGCAGGTGCACCACTTCCGCCCCGCCCGACTCGGGACTCGGGCGGGCTCAGCGATCCCCGCCTCGCCCGACTCGGAGGCAAATGGCTTAAGCCTCACGGGTGAACGAGGATCGCCATAACTCCGCCTCGGGAACTCACCAATCCACAGGGATTGGGTGAGATCAGCGCAGCTCCTCTTGTCTCATCTTCACGCGTCGCCCGACACCCCGGCACGATGACAAGACGGAGGCGTCAACACCATCTCTGCCGGAGCCATGATGAACGGGAGTGATGGATGGAGACCGCCATGCGACAGGACGGCTGCCACGGTGACGAGCGTGGCATTGACTCCGGCGCTACCAATCAAGACTAACCGTACGCCGCACGACCGGAGCGCCCAAAGCGGCCCGCATGCGAGCAGGGTAGTGCACGACGGCCCCGACCCCGCTTGGGACGATAGGTAGTAACTCGACCCCACCTGTAAGTGGCCCGGCCCTTGGACTATAAAAGGGACCCCACACACACGCAAGAAAGGGGAGACCACGGATCGAGCTAATCGAACTCATCCGACACACCTCTAGAGCACATTGCAAACAGAGGCTTGGAGCAACCCTCCTCCCTCGCCTCCTTTGTAGCTCTTTTCACAAGGCGAAACACGAACAATCCTCGAACCGGACGTAGGGCTTCAAGTGCCCGAACCAAGTATAAACCACGCTCTCCTAAATCATCCAAGGCCCATCCGAGTAGTAGCGTCGATCCCCTCCAAACATAAATTTACTTGTCGGCCGGTTTCACAACACCGACAGAAATATTATTAGATACCAATACATGCATTAAGAAAACTATAAAAAGTAGTTTAAATAAATATAAAATTTTCAATTTCATAAATTATTTTATTAAAAATTGATCTTTCTTATTAAACATTAAGATAACCCGCGCAAATGCGGAAGTAGCTTAACTAGTTTTTCATTACTCTAGATCCTCTACTTTTAACTTGTGTTCATCCTTCAAGATCCCCGAATTGTTGTTGAGCATCTGCCGCCGGATCGGATGCCCCCAGAAAGGGACACCCGCGCGTTGTGACGTCACGCGAAGCCGCGGCATCCCCTCGACTTTATGCCTAGTACAAGCTTGGGTAGTTCCAAGCACTGCAGTTAGGTAGCAGGCCGCGTATCCATTTGGCCAAGCATGACAGCGAAATTCGATGGAAACTTGGTCAACGAGACTACCACTCCCTCGGACCGCGTCCTGATCGTCTTAGGGCCTGTTCGTTTCCCGCTATATAATTTTTAGAGGGTCAAATCAAAGAGAATTTTATCATTTTGAAGTACTTAAATAAAGTCTAATCTCGAAACTAATTGCAGACCCTCCCTATCTAATTCACGAGACGAATCTAACGAGGGTAATTATGGCGTTATTAGAAGATGTTACTGTAGCATCACTGTAGCTAAACATAGATTAATTAGGATTATTAGATTCGTCTCGCAAATTAGAGGGGTCGCGACATAGGTTTTGTTATTAAATTAATAAAAGATCTACTAAATAGTAAGATTCTCTTTGATGTGACAGTATATAAATTTTAGAGGGTGGAAACGAACGGGGCCTTATATATACAGATCGAAGATTATGTTCGAAGCAGTACGTCAACACACTTTCATCAGAGGTAATCTACATCATTTGGTCGATCGAGGCCTGGTCAGAATATTCCTTCACAACTCTCCATGGCGGATCACAAGACGTGCGGTGGCATCATCGTCGTCCCCGCCGCGAACGGCACTACTGCTCTCCAGTCGGACTCGCAGGAGCTGGCCCAGCAGACCCTCCACGACGTCGTCCTGGCGTGCGCCCGCGCCGCCGCGCTCGCCCTCGCGGCGTTCATCGTCGGCGCAACTGCGTGGCGGGCGCGCCGCGAGCCACGGGACCTGGCATTCATCTTCGGCGCGTATGCGGCCCTGGCCGGGCTCCTCCTCTGCCTCCGCCGCGCCGAGCAGCTCACGCCGGATTCACCGGCCGCTGAGAGGAACCGGCTGCACGCTGCGGCGTGGGCGCTGTCCACCGCACTGAGCTGCGCGTTCGCGTACCGGGTGTCCCTGCTCATGCCGCCTGCACTGGTGTTCGTCGTCTGGTGCATGACGTTGTTCGTCGTGCTCGTGGGTTTCTGTATGCTCGTGCTTGGAAAGACCACGAACAGTACCGAAGTAGGCCTAGTGACGATACGGTGTAGTCACTGAGCTTCAGGGTCGTGCCGTTCTATTTGGGGAGTGCTTTGCTTGTATGATATGACATGCTAGAGTAAATAACGAAAAGTGACGGTTCTGTTTGGGACTTTGGGGTGGTGCTCTTTTTTTTTTGGACCGAAGTGGGGTGGTGCTATTGCCAGCTCTCAATTTGGCCTTCTCATCAAGTACTTGTTGACGTTGCCGTACTTTAGCCAGCAAACTAGCTCTATCACTATTTGGTACTACCTGCGATTGAACCACACCTCTCAAGTGCTCCTTGAGACCTCTCACAAAATGTGAAGCAAACAAATTAAAGAGATCGTAATAACCAGAGCTATGCATCTCCGTTTGAAAACTAACAGATCTAAACTCCTTATTACATTCCTCAAAGGTACTCCCTCCCTTACTAAATTATTGTCGTCATTGACTTTTTTGTAACGTTTGACCATTCGTCTTATTCAAAAAAGTTTAAGAAATATCATATATTTTGTTGGAATATGATTTATCACTAAAGAAACTTGAAATATAGCATATAACTTTTTGTATTTCAAGAAATTTTTTGAATAAGACGAATGATCAAACGTTACGAAAAAGTCAACGGCGACAACAATTTAGTAAGGGAGTAGTACCTTGCTGTCTCAGCCCCTAGGTCGGTGGGCCTAAAACACATATATAGACACTATGATGTGCAACAAGTATACTTCATGCAACTATGGCGCCAAAGTATCAATTCTTTTTTTCTTTAATGTCATGAGATTACTTATTAGTTCATTTTGATCCATTCATTGTCCATATTCCGGCAATATAATGTTAACTAGAAAGCTCACAATGCCTAACAAATGGTTGAGTGCCCATTTATGTATGGATGATAAAAAAGCTTGTTATAGACATGTGTCGATGTACTGGGAACCAGATCCTCTCTCAAGGGCGGCCTGCCATGCCCCATTGTTGCTCCCACACATCGATAACATGGTTACAAATAATTTTAAAAGAAAAATTTATGCATTATTTAGGTTTTTTCGATACAATTGTGTGCGTATATAGAGTTGAAAAATATATCAATTATGTGCCGGCCATAGTTTTAAGTAAAAATATCCTTTATACAATTGCACTCTATGGTGAAGGTACATAGTCACAGACACAGCTCTTAGCTCGTAGTTCATCGAAAAGCTTGAACGAGGTAATCTCTTGTTTCCACAACTACGTGGATAACATGGTCGACATTACTAGCATCCAGCTCTAATCCCATGTCCGTGTCCCCAGAGTTAGCAGACCAGATGGTGCTCTGAACGTTGTTTGGTGTTGTGTGTCGCTCATGCCTCGTAACGTTGCTACTCTTTGTAGCATTGCTGACCTATCCTAATTTTAGGTCTCATGGACCAAGTTGAAGGATTACCAAAAAGATCAGGACATGACGATTGCATAATACACGAGAAAGTACAAGGTAGTGATAGTTCAACCACTCGCCCTGCAAATAAAAAAAAAGAACCACTCTAATGACATGCATGCATGTATCTTTAGGAAAAGGCAATAATCCTTTTTTTCCTGCTATATCAATAGAAAAGTGGCACTATCTTGCGGCATTCGTTCAAAAAACACTCTTCTTGTATAGTTATCCCTTTAACTTTGAGATGTATCCTTGTACAATAACACTCTTCTAACCTGAGCAGATATACGCTCAAAACATTTCGCTCATAAGCTTCTCCGGCAGCTCAAGTGGGCGACGATAAACTTCGAAGGCAAGAAATTGGGCTTTGAGATGACTCCATCGAGATGGAGACGTTGAACCCCTATATATATAATATATGATGGGGAGTGACAACGATTATCATTTGTGGAATGTGGACTCTCTAGACAATAAAAAACAACAGGAAGCATGGGGAGTATAACAGATCGATCCATGGATCTTTATCTCAAGGTGTTGTTTAAGCAGACACTAGATAATACAACACTAGGCCACAAGGATAATAAAGATACAAGTCTTTAAGATACATCAAAGTTTAAATTGCAGCAGAATTTAAATAAGTTTGATAGCAGCGAAAGTTCAAATAGTTCAACAAGTTTTTAAAATGCTGAAGCGTTAAGCGGAAGAGATGATATCAACGACTACAACTCGACGATATAAGTGAAGGGATGAATCTGAGCCATCCTCTAGCCAAGAACAAACTACGACGAGAAAGACTCCAAGTGACATGTAGATCACAATCTGAGCATCAGCAAAAACAACGAAGGAGCTGCATCCTTACTTTCAACATTTTATCCAAGTTAGTAGTTGTACAATAAATATAAGTGTGAGCATAAACTGGAAATAACATACATCAACAGCACACGAAAATAAGCATAATTCATCAGTTTAATAAGTCCATAATCCTTCAATATTTTCATCATAAGTTTTAGTTCTTATTACGATGCGACACACTATATAAGCGATACTCATTACGGCGATGGACAATGATTCAAATCGTTTTACACCAGCTGGTTACACCCGATTGGATGACACGTATGCCACACAGGCCATACATATGAACCTTTCATGCTAACTCCTTGTAACGTCAGTCTGGATCACCTCCTCGAGCGGGCCATTTCCAATAGTACTTCGTCGGTATTATGCCTACTCCCATGGGGTTATTAGAACCAAAAAGATGGATATCATCCGTATGTTAAAGTCATTAGTCTACATGACCTTACTAGTGCCCATAACACTAGCATGTAGTTCAGTACGTTCAACACTTGCTCGATAGGGCCAACAATGGTACGGTCCTCAACCGACACAGGCAGAGCTACCACAGTCAACACCCATGCTTGTTGTACCTACAACGGCACCCCTGTCCGGTCTCTAATTTAATTAACCATCAACAAGTATCATGTGAGACCAACAACAATTAAGTATAAGACCGTTGTATCTAATTTAAGCATACCAACTATTCTACCGAGCTTCTAGTACCAACCTACTAGACATCATAGGATTTTATAGAGCAGCAATGCAGAGCATGGGTGCGCTAGGGTTTCGGGCGTGCCGCGCCACCCGCGGGCGGTGGCTTCCCTCGCACGCCCCGTCCCTAGCTGGGCCACGCTGGCCTACCACGCATGGTGGCCTGCTATGGTTGGGCCACCAAAGCCGGTCCACAGGAGGTTATTGGGACCCTTGTTCCCAGTACACCGACACCCGTGCTTGGCCTGGACCCGGGCTCTTCTTCCTTGCCCTTCCAACGGCTAGACCAAGGCCCGAGATCCACCCACCACGACCCGCCTTAGGCAAATGCAGGTCTGGCCCCCGCCCCACCGCCTGGGTTTTGCCTTTGCTGGTAGGGTCCGGGTCGAGGCCCATCCGACTAGGGCCAACTTGAGGAAGCTAGTCGTCCGGCCAATGGAGAGTCGCCGTCGACACGCTACATCAACACCCATGCCTCATCGTCAGGAAATCATCATCGCAGAGAAAGGAGACTCAGCCCCAATGCCCCGAGAGTCAACGACGCCGGTCACTTCAAGGACGGTTTCGTTCTTCCACCCTTAGCTCCACAAATGAAGTGGAGGCACCTTTGTCCGACAGTCTTTCGACTGCCGATGTTGCCTAGGTTGTGTAACCATTCTCTGTGTGTAGGAATTTCACCTTTTTTTTCTGAGTCAAGTGCTTATAGGTAGACCACTTGGATCTAGGTTTAGGTATGCGGGTTAAACTAGGGTGTGAATCTTGCTGCAATGCAGCACTGTCTACACATGGATTACAGGTGACTTTGTACTCTCCATTCCCGTAATTTAATATAAACCACCCTTATAAAAAAAACACCGCTAGCACCGTAATTACCAAAAATTGTAACAAAAATATGAAATATATAGTGCAAGTCATCATCTATCAACTTGCAATAGATAGTTTTTTTTAAAAAAAACTTGCAATAGTTAAGATGCAATGGACGCTTATTCAAGAAAAAAACAGAGAAATCAGCATATGAATAATAGCGGGTTAGTGGAATGAACAGTTCAAATCCGCACTATTCACATGCTCTTACTTTTTGTTTCTCTTCGCACAAATATCCATTGCATGTGAGCTTTTATAAAATAATAAATGATGATATACACTACATAATTATATTTTTGCTCTAATTTTTTACTCAATCCTTGCGGACCTGCGGTGGAAGCACCATGGCACCACAAGGTGCCGTATCATAAGATGTGTTCTCTAGCCAGCCCCTTGTTTTTCCTCATGCGCATGCCCAACCTCCTCACGTAGCCGTAGCTCACTGGCGGCCTTTCTCCCCTCTTTTTTCTGTCACGAGATGGCGAGCATTTGAGTTCCCCAACCTTTGTCACCGCCAGCCGCGAGCCCACGACACTGACCATCTTCCGGCCGCTTCCGCCCAGCTTGGCAACCTTGTCCTGGAAACCCGAGATCCAGTGAAGCTTCTGGTGGAGGAAGATGACCACGCTGCTCCTTCATCCGGGCTCACGACGTCGCCGGACTCGACTTTCCGCCGCCGCTCGCCGCCGACAATCTCCGGTGAGCAACTACCGTCGGGAACCTCTCCATGCGACCCGCTCCGTTGATATATTCGTTCTGATGAAATCGCCGCCTATCCCCGCTGCCTCCAGCTCTGCTCAGGAGCCGCCGTCCAGTCGCCAGGCCTCCATGGCTCGCATGTGGCTACCTCGCGTGTGGGCCGCCCCCGCGCACCATCTAGGCCGCTTTGTGGTTTGGTCCGCTATAGCTGGGCCACCCGGGGAAAACAACCCAGCTGAATTCAGCCCGCGAAGCCTTCATTTTTTCGAATTTGTTTATTTCAGAAAATACCAGAAATTTCCCAAAATCATAAATTTTTTTTTGCGAGAAAGGAGAGAGCTTTATTGATTACTCAAATTGTGATTACATTCTTGAGCAATCAATTGCTCTACACAGGCTGGTGCATTCGCCCTCCACACTGCAGTGTGTGTTGTTCGTTTAGCCAGCTGCGCAAGCTCGTGAGCCACTTGATTTCGTTCCCTCCTTATTGCCTGATACTTCACCTCCGGCAGAAGCTGACTTGTCTGGATAATATCCGTCAGCAAAAAAGCTATCTCGGCCCTTGGTCTGTCTCTGCCTTGCTGCTTCAGAGAGTTTATTAGTGTGAGGCAATCCGATTCCAGAATCGCATTTCTGTTCTCCCATTCTGCAGCAAGCATCAAACCCTCCTTGCACGCCAAAGCCTCAATCTCTTCCGCTGATCTTCCTTTGAAGATGACGCGCCAGGACGTCAGAAGGACCTTACCATGATCATCCCTGATAATCACGCCTACTCCAGCCCCTTCCGATTCATGAAAAGCCCCATCGACATTGATTTTTATCCAGCCCACCGGTGGAGGCTGCCACGGTTCCGGTGGCCTGGACGTGCTTCTGGTCTTCCCCCTATCTTCGGCAATGGATTTCCCATGGGGCCTATCAGGCTTTCCTCGTACCTCCACGGATGTCAGTATTTCGCCAAAGCTTCTCAAGAAGCAGACTGATGCTTGGATCTCATTCCATTTTCCTTGATGTATGTACTCGTTTCTCACATGCCAAATTCTCCATAGCAGTATAGAAAATTTACCCCCTCCTCCTAGGAGAGCTGATCCAGACATCGTATTAACCATTCTTGGTCGCTGTCTATTAGCATTCCATCATCCGGGATTGACCAGTACTTCTTCATCTCCCATCGCAGATAACGTGCATGAGGGCACTCAATTAACGCGTGATATTCCGTTTCCGGCGCAAGGCCACAAATCGCACAAGTGCTTACTGTTTCCAGTTTGCGACGCCACTTATTCTCCTTTGTCGGCAGCCCTCCGCTCGCCACCTTCCAGGCAAAAACCCTAATCTTGTTCGGCACTTTTAGTTTCCAAATATTCCTCCACATAGGTCTCTCCCCACCTGGTCTGGTATGCGATCCTGCTAGGCCATGCTCCGCATCATGCAGACGTTCAGCGAGTCTGTATGCACTTCTTACTGAGAAAATGCCAGTTCTCTCATGTTTCCATGCCAACATGTCCTCATGCTGCCCCCCTGCTATTCGTATCTTCAAAATCATTTCCACGTCGTGCTCCCAGAAGAAACGACTGAGTGCTGACCTGTTCCATTCAGTATTCCCGTTTATGAGCTGGTCTACTGTTTTAAGCCGACAAGGTCTGCGTTTCCCGGTCACCTTGAGACCCACTTCCCTCGGTAGCCAGTTGTCTCTCCAGATGTTAATTTTCCTCCCATTTCCTACGTGCCAAATTAGTCCTTCCTTCAGCAGCTCCAGCCCATGTACCAACCCTCGCCACGAAGGGGAGGAGTTCTAGGGGAAAGCGGTATCAAGCAGGTTGCCGTTTGGGTAGTATTTAGCCTTTAACACTCGAGCACACAAAGACTCGGGGACTACCACTAGTCTCCATGCTTGGCGGGCGAGGAGGGCCTGGTTGAACAGTTTTAGATCACGGAAACCCATGCCACCTCGGTTCTTTGCTTTTATCATACGCTCCCAAGCAATCCAATGAGTCTTCCTCTTTCCATGTTTCGCTCCCCACCAGTAGCTCCTTATCATTTTCTCCAACTCATGTATGACTCCATCATGTAGCTTGAACACACTCATGATATATGTTGGGATGGCCTGGCCTACTGCCTTTATTAGTACCTCTCGTGCTCCCTGTGATAGGTCCTTTTCCGACCATATCGTCATTCTTTTCCCTAGCCTCTCCCACAAAGGCTGGAATCTTTCCTTTTTCATTCTTCCATCCGGGGTAGGGAGCCCAAGGTATTTAGCTTCAAAGCATGCACTCTGCACCTCCAGAATACCCTTTGTTTCTTGAATGATGTCGTCAGGGCATTGATCACCGAACAAAATGGAGCACTTCCCGGGTTGATCAGCTGGCCTGTAGCTCTACTGAAGGTTTGTAGAACTTGTTTTACTCTTGTTGCTTGATCTCGCCCAGCTTTGAAGAAAAGCAGGCTGTCATCTGCAAACAGCAGGTGCGATACTTCCGGTGCTCGCCTAGTCACACGTAGGGGAAGAAAATTCCCGCGCTCTGTTTCTTTCTTTAACAGGATAGACAAACAATCAGCAACAAAGAGGAACAAATAAGGCGATAGAGGGTCACCTTGCCGCAGTCCGCGAGTTGGTTGGAAGGAATCCAAGAGGACTCCATTGAAGTTAATCGAGTAACGAACGGTGGAGACACAACTCATCACCCACCGAACCCATTTACTATGAAAGCCCCGCTTCAGTAACACATCATTTAAGAAGCCCCAATCAACTCTATAGTACGCCTTGGTGAGATCCAACTTATAAGCACAAAAATTGTTGCCGTCTCTGCTTTTTTGCTGAATTGAGTGAATGCACTCAAAAGCAATCAGTGCATTATCGGTAATGAGCCTCCCTGGAACAAAGGCGCTCTGATTTGGTGATATGATGTCCTGTAGCAGTGGTCTAAGGCGGTTAACCAAACATTTTGACACCACTTTGTAGATGACATTACACAGACTAATCGGTCTGTAATCTTTTAGATTGTCCGGATGGTCAACCTTCGGGATTAGGACTATAGCCGTATCATTCACTCCTTCTAGCATTCTTCCACTCTCAAAAAATTGCTTCACTGCTGGTATGATCTCCTCTTTTAGTAAACCCCAATTCCTCTGGAAGAATCTAGCTGGAAAACCATCCGGACCAGGCGCTTTCAGAGGCCCAATTTGGAAGAGGGCATCACTAATTTCCTCATCCGAAAAATCCTTGCAGAGCTCATTATTAATGTCTTCGGTAATGAGTTCCTCCACTAAATGCATGACCTCTCCAGGGTTCACATTTGGGTCTCTAGTGAACAGGGCACTAAAATAGTCCTTTGCCATCTGTTCCATCTCCTCTTTGTTCTTCGATACCTGCCCATCCTCTCTCCTTAGTTGCTTTATCCTGTTCTTTCTATGCCGCCATACTGCCTTCCTATGGAAGTACTTGGTGTTTCTATCTCCTTCTTTTAACCACAAGATACGCGACCTTTGGAGCCACAACATCTCCTCTCTATAGAGGATCTCATCCATGCGTCGGGTAGTTTCTAGTATTGCTTCCTCATCTCTTCCTCTTTGGTTCTGCTGGAGCTCTTTGAGCTTTTTTCGTAGCTCCTCTAGTTCCCTTCGAACAGAACCGAACTTTTCCCGGCTCCAGGTGTGCAGCTTTTGCATTACTAGTTTGAGAGAATCAGCTACCTCCCCCAGGTGGTGTTTGACTCCTGCTTCTGTCCATGACTTGGAGATTTCCCCTTGTAAAGACTCTACCCTTTCCCACATAATTTCATATCTCAAGCACCTACCTTTCCTTGCCCGTTCAGTTGGTATAGTGCGCAGCAGGATGGGGCAATGATCGGACCTTGGAGAGACCAGGTGCAGTACCTCAGCGCTCGGGAACAAATGCGACCAGTCCCTTGTGTTCACGACTCTATCCAGTCGGACTTTAACATTCTTCTCCCCTCGTTGTCTATTATCAAAAGTCCAGGGCAGTCCACTAAACCCCGCGTCCCGCAATCCACACTCCTCTAGTATGCTACGAAAAGCCTGCATCTGTCGTTCACCTCTCCTGGACTGTGAAAGGTGTTCATGTTGCCACAAAGCTTCATTGAAATCACCCAGAACTATCCAAGGTTCCTGGACTAAGCCGTGAATTTGTCGCAGACGTGACCACATACGATGTCGATTCTCAACGCGGGCCTCCCCATACACAAAGGTAGCCCTCCAAGTCAGTGTATCCGGTGTTTCTTTAATTAGGACATCTATGTGGCGTTCTGAGTAAGACTGAAGAGAAACAGAAAGAGACTCATCAAAGTACAGAGCAAGACCACCTCCTTTATTACTTGATTGAACGGAAAAGCAGTTCCTATAACCTAACCTCCATCTCAGGTTTTTCATACGGTATTCACTCTGCCAAGTTTCTGACAAGAACACAAGCTTGGGGTGGTGTGCCTGAATCAAGGCACACAAATCCTGAACTGTCCGAGGGTTCCCCACCCCTCGGCAGTTCCAGCATAGGATACTCATTGCTCCTGGTGGGGCCCAATGCGGGCTCCCACCAGGTGTGACACGGCGAGGGACGACAGAATCGTCTTGCTGCGCTTAGGTGCTGATGCTTCTTCACATTCTTCCATAGCTTTCTCCTTCCGTACTGCTTCAGTCATCTCCACATCAGACTCATAGTGCGTTAGTGCTAGTTGCCCTTTTGCCTTCCCTGTCGATGCTTGCCGGGCCTTTCCATCCTGCTGCTTTGCCCCAAAAGACTCCGATGATCCGGAGAGAAAGTACTGGCCGCTATGGGAAACCCGATCAAGGCGTGATTCGGAGCCGGAATTCGTTGAGTCATCATTGTCCCCTCTCCCTTCCCCTGAGGCATCATCTACTTTCATCGGTAGCACCTTATTTTCCAAGACATCACTTACCTCCGGAGGCACTGGTACATGTTTCTCCTCTCTAGGTTCCTGGTCCACCTCGCAATCTCCCGATGTTGCCGGTTTAGTAGTATCATCTTTCGGGCCTCCCCTCTCGGACACTTGTACTGATTCAGTTTTGGATGTGCTAGTCCCCGTACGTGCCCTTGCCCTCTGTGTTCCGGTAAAGTTCAGTGATCCGGCGGCCGATGTATTTCCCAGTGGCGTAGTGAACTGGCCTCCATACGCACGCTTCAGCGGTGACGCTCGCAGATTAGAACCAAAACGGACACCTTGGCCTGCACGCTCAGCCTTCTCGCAGTTGTCTAAAGGGTGGCCCATAATGCCACACACGAAGCAGAAATTTGGGACATTCTCATACTTGATTGGAAACTGCGAAATCATCCCCTTGATTCTAATGGTGAATTGTGCCTTCAGTGGTTTTTCCAGTGGGTAGGCCACACGAACCCGCAGGAAATTCCGAATAACTCCCCCAAATTCCAGTACCTTCCCGAGCTGGCCGCCCAAAGAGTGGGCATAGTTTTCAGTCATCATAACTTCGGGAGGTCAAAAATCCATATCCAGAGCGCGATGCTACCGAACACCGTATCCGTCGCTTTAGAGACACCATCATATGGAACAACTAGGAGGGCATCTCCATTATGACGCCAGGGTCCTCCTTTGGTAACGAACTCAAGGGTCTTCTCAGAATCGAATTCAATCAAGTACATCTTTTGCGCAATGTCTCCGACTACTGCCGGCGTTTTTAATCTCCATGCTGTGCTCATCTCCTGAAACAGCTTGACTATGTTCACCCCAAATTCAGAGTAATATAGGGCAACAGCCAGCCATCTGCCTTTTATCACCTCCTCAGCATCCTCCATGTCGAAATCAAGATCTAGCTCTTCCTCCTCCTCGACGCCCGTCTGCTCCGTTGGCCTAACATACGGCACCATGCTGTCGGGCCTCTCCCGAGAGGGGCCTCCTTCCCCGGTTACAGCTGGCCCGGTTTGCTGCTTCCCTGTATGCGCTTTCATGGTAGAAGCCATCAATTTCTCCTTCGGTGGTGCCGGAATCAGCACCGTCTCCTCCAGTCCCTCGATCCTTCCTTTCCCGATCCTCGTCCTCCTCTTTTCCGCCTCCCTTGGATCCATCGCGACAGGTTTGTTTCGTGGTTTTTGAAACCCTAGTTCGCGGCTTCGGGTGGGCGGAACCTTCAACAGGGACCCCTTAATCACCCCCACCGCAACGCTAGGGATCTTCAAACCGCGGAAACTTCACACGATGGCAGGGATCCTCTCGGTGTCACCTCGTTTTAACTGCGGCTTGCGCCGTAGTTCAGAACTCGTCTCGATCTCGGAAACTTCCTCCTCGTCCGATCCTGGCTCAACTCGCTTGTCCCTCCGACTCCTGGTAGGACACGGTAGTCGAGCAGGGAAAACGCCGGCTGCGTGGACTCTCACTCGCGGCTGGGATCGGGCTTCAGGCGAAGATCGCCTTCCTAAATAATTCTATGGACCAGATAAATTTGCAAAATATTTTTTTAGGATCCATTCAACCTGCTTATTTTTTTGGTGGGTCATGTTCGCAAGCGGATCATGCATCATAATGCCCAAATTGCAAACTAAGCTTAATTTATTAATAAATCCCTGGACATCAATAAATCGTCGGACTTGGCATCCATATACCTCTCCGTGGTTCTATCACCATACCTTACCACTTAACCAAGTATACTCTAGTCTTAGCTGCATAAATTAATTCATGTTTAACACTTACTCCCTCCGTTTGAAAAATGTTGATGTTCCGACAGCACTTTCTAGTTCTTTTACAGTTCATCATGGTTGTCTGAAATGTCAAGATTTCCTGAACGAGTATGAAATTTTCAAAATATTTCTACATGCAATTAAACTATGCCTGTTGGTGACAATTATGCCATTGCATGTATGTCCCACCAGTAAATCACTCCAGGTCAGAAGGCATGTGGATCTTTTTGCGGAGAATTAATCCTTTCAAATGGTTATCTAAGATAATTATTGAATAATTAAATGAAGGAAGTAAAAGAAATACTTAGTTAACCTCTATTCAACAACTAACCTGCACCCAAAATTAACCTAAGGAACCTTGCAGCCTTACATAGTTCATTTACGCACTTAGGCCATTCTCGGTGGGGGTTTCATTTGCAATAAATAGGACGTCACATCAGCTAAACTGCTGACATGATAAGATAATTAATATAAAAGAGATGAAATGAGTTTCATTAGGATGAAACTCACATGGCACTGTTTTATATATATGAAACTCAATTGAAACTTGCATTGAGAGCACAAAAGTTTCATCTCAACTTATTTCGACCAATCCAAAAACAAGAATTTATTGCTATGCTATGCCTATAAAACCGCGAAAATGAAATGGTGCATTGAGAGAGACCATTTCATCTATGAAAACAAAACTCTATTGCTTATGTGACACTCTTAGAAAGCGTGAAATTAGGGATGGCAATTCGGAGCCGGTACCCGAAACCCGACGGGTACCCGACCCGATGGGTTTGGGCATGGGTCGTATTTTTACCCACACCCGACCCGAAACGAGTCGGGTTCAGGGCGGGTTTTCTTTTTAACCCACGGGTGACCCGTCGGGTACCCGATTATGGTCTCTTCCTAGATTTGGCCCAACCCAACACCGGTTATGGCCTAGCCCAGCTGACCTCCCCACATGGTCACATCATCTAACCGGCTAACCCTAATCTTATCCACCCCACCCAGCCGCCATCCACCAGCCACTCATGCCACATCTGCCCTCCGGCGATGCTGCGCCGCCGCCCTTTCCCCCGTCCCGTCCAATCCCCACGCCGCCGCAGGCGACCGCCCTTGTCCCGCTAGCCGAGGCACCCCCGCCGCGTCGTCGCCCTCTCCTCCCGCGCCGGCCGATCCCCACACTACCGCAGCCGGCCGCCCTTGTCCTGCTAGTCGAAGCACGCCCTCCGTGCCGCAGCCCTCTCCTCCCGTGTCGGCCGATCCCCACACCGACGCAGCTGGCCGCCCCTGTCCCACAAGCCCAAGCATGCCCGTCGCGCCGCCGCCCTCTCCCCCTGCCCCGGCGGATCCCCACGTCGCCGCAGCCGACCCCTTCCCCCACGCTTCAGGCGGCCAAGCGTGCCAGCACCGTAAACCCGATGGAGACCCGAAACCCACCCGGTACCCGACGGGTCCGGGTGCGGGTCTGAAATTTTGCCCATGGGTCCGGGTCCGGGTCGGAAATTTCACCCGCAACCTCCGGCCTGTCGGGTGGGTTTTCGCTCTACCCGCCCCGAACCCGACCCATTGCCATCCCTACGTGAAATGAAACCATGCACCGAGACTGGCCTTATACTCAATAATGACCGTTCACCTTGTTTTTATTATTTGTAAATTGCACATCATTCTTTGCATCATGTAGAACCTGAGGCGAACACCATGATGACCGAGGAGGTGCAGGACCAGCAAGCTACAAGTACACCAGTGAACCAAGAATCAACTAAAGGCAAGCCCAGATACACAACCTAGTTTTATAACTGTTTTTTTTTCTTTTTGTTTTATCACTATGGTTGTAGGTTTGTTTGTGCGTTAAGTTAATAGGAATTGATTGAAACCTAGTATGCAATAGGTGTTTTGTTCCCTGAAGATAGATGTAGATCATTAGTGGCTATGCTTAATTTGGACAGTGAGTCGGTGAGTGGAATGGAGACCACTCGCTGTTTGAGAGTCATATCACACCGGGAGATTGATGAAGGAGTTGCCGAAGGGAAGAAATGGAGACAGGGCCGGCAACTACAAAGGAAAGGCGAAGACCGAGTACTCAAGGTGGTAGCTCCATCGTGTTGCATAAGGACCGCAACATGCTCGGCCCATGGGGATTAAGTTTAAACATATTGTTTGCATGATGGAGTTTATGGGCCAAGTAAACCGGTGAAGGTTGCCGTAAAATTGGATGATACCCTACCCTATTTATTTGGTGGAATTTGGAAGGAGAAAGGGGAACAATCTATTCACGGATGCCGTCCGGGACTGGGATGGGCATGGCGTGAGGGACCCTTCTCGGAGGAGGTAGGCCTGGCCCGTCTTTATAGCGCTGATAGCGAAGTGGCTTCAGTAAAGCGCGTATGTGACGTGCAATCAAGTTTCTTTTGTAGGATGTAAATCGATTTGAATGGCTGCCCCTGAATGTAACGAGTACCGCTTTCGCTTGTCCCTGCGCCAGAATGTAGTAGCAGGAGGAACATGGTTGATGATGGTTTATTACTTGTTATTATGCTTATTAATTGCTTAGAAACCATAATTGCAGTAGTTTAGTGCAAACTAAATTTACTTTTGCTTACAACTTAATTTGACGTTGTAACGATTAATTCGGTAGTAGATTGGCTTTTTGGCAACTTTAACCTTCCCTCTATCCTTTGTATGTCTAGGAGTCGAATGCAGTTGGTCACTTTGACTGGTTGGTCTTGCTGAGCTTTAGTTGCTCAAGGCGTACCTCTTTGTGGTTTTCATAAGAAAAGAACGACCATATCCCCTTCGATGGTAGTAAGGGCCAGTATCTAGATGGTGTGAACATCACTTGGGAGCTTGTAACTCATGGGATTGAAGTGCTGCATGCCGGTATAGTGTTTAGGGCAAAACACATGTCTCTGTCGTATATCTTTTATGTGTCACTGTGAGCTGCGAATGTATCTTTATTATTTCATTCCTGCAAATCTCTCGTTATTTTAAAACCTTTTTGCTTCCGCTGTTGATGTAACTTAAATTTTGGAGTTATGTAAGACTTGTACTTTATCTATCTCCTTGTTGTATTTTATATTACTTGTTGTCTTGTTGTACTATTGGGCATCACATTAGGTAGTGTCACCTAAGAAAAGATACTAGCGATGGGATCATCTCTTCATGCACTTTGATAGATGTGGTTGTCTCATCACGTGCTTTGGGCAAACCAGGACTTGTGTGAAAAAAAATGGTCCTACTAGAGTTGTAAGGGCGTTTGACATGAAATTTAGTTTTCGAGTCGTGACATACTTGGAATAATTAAGTATCATGGGCTCGAGCGACTTCAGCTGCTTGTCCTCCTTGCCTGCTGCAACCTACCGCGAACAAGATCCAAACAGCATTAATTGTGTTTTGATTTGCATCCCGCGTCAAGATTGCATCATGCATCGCGTGTGGCTCGTGCCACTAAGGAACATTGTGTTTTCGTGTTACTAACCTAAGCTTGACTTTATTTAGAGATTTAGACAGACCCAATAATCTTCTTCTCAGAGCTTGAAAATTACAGATTTAGACAGACCCAATAATCTTCTTCTCTGAGCTTGGAAATTACAGATTTAGACAGACCCAACAATAAGAAGGTTACCACTATCCATGCATGCACTTCCTCTAAAACACGTAGAAGTTGAAACCATATGACCACGAGATACATAGATCATAAATAAACCAATGAAAAATTTGAAAGTTGAAATGCCACTGGTGCTAATCATGAACTAGATACCCAACATTTATCAATTCTAGGCACAGGTCAGCCAAGAGGAGGACAGGAGAAAAGATGAGAATGCAAAGGTTTTATCGATTACTATTTCGTTCCTGAATGTTGTCTTCGTTTCATTACATTTGACAATTCGTCTTATTTAAAAAGTTTAAAGAAATTAATATATTTTGTTAGAATATGTTCTATCACTAAAGAAACTTAAAGTATAGTATATAACTTTTTACATTTGAATAATATTTTGAATAAGACGATGGTCAAACGTAACGAAAAAAATTAATGGTGACAACAATTTAGGAATGGAGGGAGTATTTTTTTACATTGAATTTTTTACTTTTCCATCAGCAAAATATCCAACACGAAAAGGAGTCTAATTACTTCTAATGATCTTGCCACCATAACATCATGCCGTGTGATTTGTTACTAACCTATTCGATGTCAACAGGAGCCTAACTCCTAAATATATGCTAATTTCATATTCCCAAATGAGTTCCACGGATATATGTATATGGATGCATTGCAGCTAATTAACGAGACGAAAGGAAGTTTCATCTTGGGCGCGGCCCACGCAACTTCCAGAAAGGAAGTTTGAACGTTTCACCATGCATGTAGCCGTGCCTTGGCTTGTGCTCTGCTTTGGTGCGCTGAGAGGCAATTTGGCCATTCATTGTCTATGTACCCCTGCCTGATATGCTGTTGCGAATATAGCTCAAAAGGGAAAACGACCAAGCAACGACGCTTCAACATGCATGTTCTTCGCCTGATTTGGTTCTAGCTGGGAATTATCGACGCTTCAACATGCATGCATGTCCGGCAGTGATTTGTTTCTTCGCGTGATTTGGTTCTAGCTGGGAATTATCGAAAGAGAAATACTTTGGTGAACATAGGGGCATGTGTCCACCCTAGCTTTTCTATTAATTATGATTAAATATAAATATTGAATCTATGATTATACTGTTAAACATGTCAAACTAGTTGTAGATAATACTAAGAATGGGTTAAGGAAGCAACCTTTTGGTTATCAAAATGGGTTATAAGGAAAAGATGAAAAATCAAGAGATCTTCCTTGTGGAAGGCATGCATCACTTGATCTGTACCATGAATTTCCCGCTAAAAATAATAAAAAAAAACCGCCACCTTATTGACAGTTGCTCGATCGGTACTTGATCCGGAAAGAGTTTGGTGCATTTCTCCAACTAGCCCCGCGAACGAAATCCGGCAGAGCAACTGGGGAAGGCAAAACGTAAACGGGTGAAATATTTTGTAGCTACAAGTAGGAGAGACACAAACATATTTCTTGCCGAGATGAGGTCGTCACTAGCTGGTCGGTGCACGCACTAACTCAGCAGCGGCCGACGTTGCTAACACCTTTTCGTATCCGCGCCATTAATGATGTCACCGCGCGTGCATATTATTTGTTGGGTATTCTATTCTAGCAGCATGCAACACAGAGCTTAAATATTGACGCATAAATGTTTGATAGAATAGCGAATGGTGACGCGGTTCCTTTTGGCTCTTGAACCCACGGCAGCAGTATAACAGTTTTTACTAAAATAGTAGTGACACCATCTGCTTGTCGTGGCGGTAGATATAGATATTACACGAGCACTTGCGTTGGAAATCAGGCATACATATATATGCACAACTTTAAAAGGTCGTACTAATATATACTTGTACACGTTACAAGAGAAGCAAATACTATATCAAAGGAGAAGCGATCAATGTTTGATATGCAAGGAATGTTGGGTGAGTCGTCCCGCGGTTCCTTGTCTCTTGAAAACACAAGAGCAGATCGATCAGTATCAGTTCCTTCCTAGTAGTGTGATGCAACTGCAGGTTGTAGGAAACCACTAACCGTCTGGTTCAGACTTGTGCGCCTAGTGAGAAATACTTTGATGAACATAGGGGCATGTGTCCACCCTAGCTTTTCTATTAATTATGGTTAAATATAAATATTGAATCTCTGATTATACTATTAAATATGTCAGACTAGTTGTAGATATGTTGTCAAATCATAAATTGAAGTACGGGGACGGCCTCGAGAAGGAGCTCAAGGAGATCAGGTTCAACAAGCGCACGGGGTCGGCCATGCCGTAGCCCAAGGTGATGGTGGACGCGGAGGCCAGTCAACTGATGACCACCAGGTTCTTCTACGGCACTCCGGTCTCGGACTGGGATGTTTCCCCAACAGACAATTGAACTTAACTTTCATGTATCATGCACGAATGTACCTCTCAATTATTGGCAATGCTAAAGTCAGCATCACTAGTACCTCTCAATTCCATCTTAATTTCGCTTTTGTACTGTAGCATTCTGCTTTTTCGCTTCGGTCGTAAAATGGAATCTGACCATGGTCTATCGTTGGTTTCAAAGGGCAGCGACGAATCTCCTCCAATCCGAGGATCTCAGCATGCCACCGTTGGAGTTGGGGCGATTGGGGTTGACGGTTCTTCAGGATCTAGCCTCCAACCCCAGAACAAGCAAGCAAAATCAATGTAATGTTCTTCCTTGCAAGACTATTGACTTTATAAAACAAACATATACGCAGCGACTATTACTGTATTATTTTTATATGGTTCTGGATTAGTTCAACTTGTTGAGTATGTTTCATTTATTGGCAAGTGTATTTAGATATGTATAAAAGAATATTTCCCAGCAATAAATTCATACAGATTGCATCAAGTTTGACACTCTTCTGTTAACATGCTATGAGTGATAAATTTATGGTGTGCAAGCATCTTAAAATCAAATTATGTAACCATGCATCTAGTAATAATAATGATGAAAGTTAGTTAGAGGTTCTTTAGAGTAGATTTATTATTAACAGAGAATGCAACTTTAGTAGATTAACATGCATGTTTTATCATTTCAGTAATGATTTCCATCGAGTGTTATCAACCCAGTGATTATATTTCCCTATGAAATTTAGTAGATGATACAAGAACTAGAGTGTTTTGGGATTTAGACAGTGTTATTATTAAATATTTATTATTTTCTATATCAGATGTTGCTCCTGATTAATTATTTCGTGTGTGATATTTACACGTATTAATATATGCTATATGAATTTATTTTACACAGGTTCAGCAGATTGCTCGATCTACTTTATGATGTTACGGCATCTATAGTTTCTAAGGTTGCTGAAAAAGCAAATTTCAGTTTGTTGTCTATAAGCAAGCAGAGTATCCAATGTGTGAAGCAGGAGCACAATTTGGAGCATGCAATGCCCATGTTGATTGATGACATCTAGGGAAGAAAGAGTAGCATTGGAAGATGACGAGGAGGATATGACTGGGAGTTTTGGACTGCAAAGTTTTGCACCAGTGTCAGCTTGATACTTTGGTTGGTAGGTCCTGGTTATGTTCTAAAGACGACTGGCTCGTCACAACTGACAGGGACTGGAATCTGAATCTACTGAATAGTGGAACAACTGTGGACCTTCCACCATTAGTTTTAACTGACCAATAGGATATTGACATTCATGGATTGATGACTCAACCAGACATCTATGGGGTTTTCTACCAGTCATGTTGTTCTTTGCCGAACTCCAAAGTGGGAAGGTGGCCATTTTGTTATCCTGATATTATCAGAAAGTGTTGTCATTTTCATGCAGAAGGGAGAAGATAGATGGATAGTGCTGAGAATACCGCACAGACCTTTGTTGTCGAAATTTATTGATGCCGTACTCATTGGGAGGAAGGTTGTGGCTGCTGGAGCATATGAAAGCATGATGTCCTAGAATGTTGACACTAGACCATGCATTTATGACAGACATACAGAAGGACCATCTACTGCTCACCCAATGTATTGTTCCAGGACTGGACAGACAATGTTGCTGTCCGTATCTCCGCACCAACGCTTACTTGCAATTTGCGTCCATGGTCAGACATGTGAAACGCTCAGTAACAGGATGGCGTGCCATGGTTCAGCTAGGGTAGTAGGGTTCATGTGGTGGATGAGGTGGTTTTCTATGTGTTGATGCCAGATTTTGGATCTGGGTCCACCCGTTAGCGACTAGGACCCGTTATCCAGAGCACGTGCAGAAGATACTAAAAGAGACGCGTGACGACAGAAAGATGGAAAGGTGGAGTGTTAGATGACGTGAAGACATGTGGAACAAGTAGGGGCAAATACGATTTCTAGTTTATTTCCAAGTTAAGAAAGTCATGTAAACGAGGGACAATGTCGGGGTAGGTTGTGACCGGGTATAAATACTAGACTAGGACCATTGTAAACAATAACCAATTAATCAAATACAACTCTTACGCATCGCCACAAACTTCTCGACGGATTTTCTCGTCAATTGCTTGAGCTCTCAAGGCTCCGACATTGGCAAGGATTTCGTCCGGTAAGTGTATCAAATCTTTCATGTTGATTTGTCCGTGTTAGAAGCGATGTAACTGCTACTTATCCAGTAGTTTCGGTCGATTGAAAGCTTTAGTTAACGAATGTCGGTGACTTAGGGTAGTTGACGTGTCCTATCCTATTTGATTCAGTAGACTTGTCCTGTATCGTTCTGTTGTTGGTGCTAGTGCTTTAGTTGATGGTCGACTGGGCTATTCGAGTCATGGGTAAGATATTTTATTTGCTGATTCAACCCGTTCTTTAGCGGTCGTAATAGCACGGTTGATGTGTTTTGTATGGCTCTGTTGGAGTTGACTTGTCATACGATAGAGCGTCTGCTAGGGTTTAGGTTTAGTTTGTAATTTATCTAGGATTGCCATCACTGATTATATCTTATACCTACCGATTAGTGTGATACGGTTGACTTGTCATGTATTGTTTTGCCTTTATTTAGTTGACTTGTCCTAGGCGAAGGATAATTGGTAGAATATGAGTTATAATTTGTGATATCGATTTAACCATTCAATCAGAGTGTATAGCCGATTGCTTACCACGTTCATAGCTATCTTACATGAATAATTACTTGCTAAATTGCAATAGACCGACCCACGGACCGTGATTCCCGAGGTGCTTGTTTAAGCGAGACACTTGATAATACAACAATCGGCCAACTTTATATTACAAGCAGGGGAAAGAACTTTATAATTTACATCAGTTTATTAAGTTGAAAAGAGCAAAAGTTAAACAAGTTCAAGTTTAGAAAAGTGCGGAAGCAACATAACGTTGATACGTCTCGACGATTATACAAGAAAAGGTGATAAATCAAAACCCATACGGATTATCACGTAGCCAAGCACATTATTACGGTAGACTGGGCTCCCGGTGGGAAGTCCAGCCCTCTAGAATCTGCATATCCCAGGGCATAACACCAATAGGGCAATCTAATGCATCATTATCTAAAACAAAAACAACAAAGGCACAGAGCCCGAGCAACTAAAGCTCAGCAAGGCTGACCCGTCAAAAAGGGCACTCCGCCTAGACATGCATAGCTCGGAGGGTGTGGCTGGTTTTGGTAAATAAAGCAGCGACTAAGTGTACATAAAATAAATGATATTAGCCTCAAGAACATATATAAATATTGTAGAGCATAAATAAATATCATCATAAGCAACAATAATTCTCCAAAGCATAGTTCAAGTTGTTAACTACGATGTGACTCGGTTCACAAGCGGGTACTCATTACTGTGAGGGACATCCGATTTATCACCAGCTGAAAAAACCCGAGGTACACGACATACGCATCATTTAAGAACACGTATATCAACTGTTCACCATAACATCCTACAACTTTGTCGGGTCCAAATCCTCGAGTGGGCAGCCGTTCACCAGTACCTCGTGAACCTGCCCATCCCAACAAATCCTACGACCAAGGATTTGGGTAACCTACGCCATTGCAAGCTGTTAAGGTTATATAGGTTTACTAGTTCCCATAAAACTAGCATGCACTCGATACTGTTCAATACTTGCTCAGGCAGGGCCAACAACGACACGGTCCTTTACCGACAACGGACGGGGCTACAGCCTTGCAAGTCATGTCCTTTGAAGCACATGCACTTACCCTTTCACCCTACTGGGCCCGTCCACATCTCAACTTTTAATTGTTTACACGAACGATCTGCCACCTTGTGAGACGAGCCCTCTCCAGGCTCTTTCCTTCGCTCTTTCTCAAACAGTCTCGTTCGGTCTCAAGCTAAGCTTTTCAAGATTCATTAAACATGTGATAACGTATCTTAACCATAGTAACCTCGTAACTACAATTAAGCGTAGCAGGTTATCTATTGGACTACCCGTACTAGTATATCACTAACATGGATCATATCGGGAAACAATGCAGGTGGGTTTCATACAACATCTACACTTAATGCACATTTCGCCCTAGACATCTAGTGGTGATATACTGAAAAGAAAAATATTTAAAAACTGGTAGGATGCACCTGTGACACTCTGTGTCCCATTTTTGCAAGTTAGCATTTTTAAAACTAACCTCAGGTCTAGTGGAACCCCTCCAAGAAAATTCATTGGCATGCAATATGGTTTGGGTGTAAATAAATTCAAATACACTTTTAATTGAATTACAACTCAAATTTTTACAACATAAGTAAGGTCCACCAAAAGTATATGTTGTAGTGCATGTCAAAAGAAAAATCTAGGTCAAAACTCCACTGGATTTCATCAAGGTTTGATACCTAAATAAATCATAGAAGCTTAACTTTTAAGCATTTTCTCTGGATTTTCAGAATTTATCTAAGAGGAATTTGAGACCAAACTCTTCGGTCATGTCAGTTTCTCGCGTTCTTCTACCTATAGCAATTTTCAGAACTCTTTTTGGAGCAAGAGAACTATTTTAGTTACTATTTTCTTTTGAGGGGAAAACCACATTTGGAATTTCAGGGAAAAAGAGAAGATGCCAGGGAATATTCGGCGGACCCCATCCGTCAGCCTGTCCAGGGCGCCACACGGGCGCGCGGCACGCCAGCGCGCGCGGTTCATGGGTGTCGTGTGGCCGTTGCCGCCCGGCCGCAACCCCACCCGGTCGGGACGCTCCCCTAGCGTTCAAATCGGTCGCTGGACCGAGTTCCTTCTTTCCTGCTCACTCTTCTTCTTCCCCAAACCATCACCATTGACGCCACTTTGTGGAGCTCGCCGTCCCATCGACTCGCTGCCTCCTAGCGCGAGCCAACCATACTCAAAGATGCGTCTCGCAACGCTCAATCTCTAGGAGGAAACCGTTTCCCAAACGGTGACCTGAGCCAGAGTCTTTCGCATTTTTCTCCGACGTGTTCTCCGTCGACCACCCTCGACGCCAGCACGAAATTCATCGCCGTTGGTGAGCTTCGACCCCACTTTTTGACCTCTCGCGTGCGCACCCCTCTTGCGCATCGGTCCGACCTTCTACTACCTTGTTACCTTGCACGAGGTCGCCGGAATCGAGATGTTCCCCAACCGCCATCCTCAACCTCAACAGCGACACCACCAACCGGCCCTCCTACTTCAGCTTGGATACCGTGCCGAGGAAGCCCTTGGTCGACTGATCAAGTAGGAAGAAACGACGGTCAATTCGGTGGAGTCTACGGAGCGCACGGCCTCGCCGAACGTCGCCACACCCCGGGTTCATGCGTGCTTCATCGCCGGCCATATTCCGATGAGCATCTGGTCTCGGGACCCTCTCGGATGGATGCGCGTCGAGGTTATGAGCGCGCTGGTATTTTTCTCTCAATTTTTCGTGGTCATTTGACCCCGCTGCCGGCGAGCCCTCCGGCCACCCCGCCAACGAGGCGTAGCTCGACCGAGCTAGGTGCCCCGCATGGGGTGCCCCGCATGGGCCGCGCCATGGCTTGGGCCGCACTCGTGGGCCGCGTGCGTGCTCACCTTGCACTGGGCCTTCCCTGCCGATTTGGCCCATTGGCTGATTAATTCCTTTTCTTTTTAGGAATTAATTAAAATACTAGAAATTCGGCAAACTTCAATAATTCATATCTTTTGTTTCCGAACTCGAAATCATGCAAACTAAATTTTGTTGGACTCCTTGAAATACGTACTAATTAATGGTGCACTTAGTATGACATGATCAGAGACAAATTAATTAATGATGTCGTTTTTGAGATCCAAGATTATGGCTTGATTAATTATTGGATTGCCTTTAAATTATGAAGCTTGGTTTAATTATTATCCATAGCATGTGCTTAAGGACTAGAGGCAATTTAATTGCTATTTTACCTAGTTTTGCTAGGATTATTGAATTATTTCCCTTGCACATGTGATAATAATTTAAATGCTTCATGGAAGTTGATGAAGTAAATTAAATTGGTTAATCGCAATTAGATCATTTCACCTCGCTGGGCACCAAGATATTTTATACTCACAAATTACGTGTATTTGATGAAATTAGCACATATTTCATAAAATATTCAAATCATGTTTTCATCAATTTCACACATCACCTTTGCATCATGTAGCTGTGGTGGTGGACGCGGTGATCGGCGAGGAGGAGCCGAAGCTACTGCTGTTGCTGATCCAGCTGCTCGGGGTGAAGCTCAAGGCAAGCCTCGGTGCACAACCTATTTATGTTACGTTTTTCATTTCATCACTACGTGTTTGTAGGCTTGTACTGTGCACTAGGTGTATAGGAGTTGTGACAAAACCCTAGCATGCGGTAGGATCCTGTTTATCCATGTTCGCTTGCCCTACGTTAGATGCTTGCTTAATTAGGGCGATGATCCATCGAGTGGTACGAAGACCACTCGTAGATGCCAAGTATTTGAGAAGAGAATGAAAATTGGAGGCCGGACGGGCAATTTAGGTGGAAAGCGAAGGACTGAAAGAGTCTTCAAGGTGGTAGCCCCGTCTATGCACACAACGACCGCGTCGTGTCCGGCCCATGTGGATAAGTTTGAACGTAGTGTTTGCATGCTGGTGTTGGTGGGCCCGGTAAACCGACGTACCGATGGCTACTCGTATGTTAGAGAGATACCCTACTCCATTGGTTACTTGGTAGGAATTTGGGAGGAGAGAAGAGAGCACTCTACTCCCGGATGACGTCGGGGACGACATCGCGTGGGGGACCCTTCACGGGGAGGTAGGCCCGACTAACACTACAGTCCCGGCTGGGAAAGGTTGTCTCATGCGGCTTCCAAGAAACATGTATGTGACGTGCAATCAGGTCTCTCCTACAGGATGTAAATTGATTCGAATCGTTGCCCCTCACCGTAACGAGTACCACTTGTCCCGTCGACCGGAACGTAGTAAGAAGAGAAACATTGATGATGATGATTATGATTAATTTACTGTATTGCTTAATTACTTGTTTGGAAACATGTAATGCAGTAGCATAGTGCAAATTAAATTTACTCTTCTATGCAACTTAATTAAACGGCTAAAAGTTGAAAGTAAGGATTCACTTGTAGGCCAGCTTAATGCTAAATCTATTCTACCTCCACTGGCCTTTGCATGTCTAGGAGTCGGCTGTAGATGACCACCTTGACAGGTCGAGTCTTGCTGAGCTTTAGTTGCTCGGAGCTTTGCTCTATGTGGTTTTTCGGAGGACCCCGTCGAGCAGGAGACGATTGCTGTTGATGACGTCCGTCGGGATCAGTCCTTGGACGGAGGCCACTATACTTGAGAGTGGTGCGGTCCGGAGGAGTAGAGGCGTTGATGTGCCGGTAAGATGTTTTAGGGCAGAAACACCTGTCTCTACCGGATGCCCCGTGATGTATCGCCGAGAGAGTGATTGTATCTTATTGCTTCCGCTGTTTAGTTTATTTCCAAACTTATTTGCTTCGGTGCTTATGAGACTTTGATGTAATCGTGCACTTGGATGGATGTAAGAGACTTGTACTTATATTCATCGTATCATGCTTATGTTTGTATGTTGTAATACCGGGTATCACAGCGCGTGATGCCACCGGTGATGATCCTGGACTTGGAAACGCCTCTTCGTGAGACGGGTCTGTCACAGCGTGGTATCGAGCCGTCTTGGGGATATTACAACACCTTAAAAAGCCTATTTTTGAAAACTAGGACGTTATCGTGTGAGGACGTGCCCGTAAGGACTATATTAGTTGTAATGGTGGCAATGCTAACCCTGGATTATGTTTGTTTAATTACTGCATCTACGGTTGTGGCCCGGTATGTCTGCATTTAAATTAGCGGTCCGTGCCCGCGGACGGAGAATACGGGACACCGATGGCTCATGGCTTACCACGGAGCGATCCTTTCTATGGGTCCTTACTAGTAGAACTGTGCTTATTTTCGTAGTTTCTTTTGAATTTGATGTACTGTTTCTGAAATGAATCTTCTGCACGTACATAACTACGTTAGTAGGTTTGTGTCGATAACTTAGACTGACTTACGTGGTTGAGTGCGGGTCGTTACCCCGAAGTTCATACACCGTTGAGACGGTAAAAATATTTTCTTTTCATTTGGTGAGGACAAATAGGATGAATATGATGCATTCATGATAAAAATTGCAACATAAAAGTCTGAGTTTTATAACCTGAAAATTTCAGAAACTCGCTAAGTAAAGAAAATTCATAACTTTTTGCTCGAATCTTGGATTTGAGTGATCTCACATGATCTGGAAACCTAGAGAAGTCAACTAAATTGTCGAATAGGTTTTGTGAAGTTTGAAGCCAGATCAGGAGAGTTATGCTCAGTTTTGTCAGAGCCTGGTTGATTGTCCCCATAACTCTCAGCTCGATTGTCAGAACGACGCAAATGACCTCTTTCTGCAGAGCTTGAGTCACGAGCTTCAACTTTGGTAGTCTGAGGAAGGACTGGTTCCGAGTTTGTGGGGTCGAGAATTCCAGATCCATCCCTCTGAACTGAAAATGCCTCAGTGCTGTTTTCAGAATCATATGCATGTACATTTTCAGTCATATCTTTGTGCTCATGAGCTGGATACAGGTGATCTTGTACTTGTTGGAAAGGTTGAAACATGAGCTACAATTTTGGTATTCATTTGGAGGACCAGTTCTGATTCTGTCTGCTGCATTTTTGCCAGTTTTATTCACTGTACAGGTTGCCGTTTCAGAATGGACAGTCTGTCAAGAAATGCCCATAACGTTTTGCTCGTGCAGTGAAATGAGCTGATCAAATAGTTGTTGGAAAGCTTAGATGATGATCTAAAATGTTGTTAGCATGTGGAAAGACCAATTCTGTCATTTACCAGTGCGAATTGCACAGTTTTGTTGACTGTACGACATTGGACAGTCGGTACAGAACCTGAATTTTAGGCACATACTTGCTTATGGAAATTTTTACCATACCCATTGCTCATCCGATGCTTCTTGGCTTAACATCAACATTTTCAGTGCATCACACTCACTTGGTAAAAATTTTCTTGTGCTTAACAGATGTCGTCCGACAGCGAGTCCGATCACGGACACGGAGACGTGACGTGGTCCGCTGGGGAGGAGGCTTTGACGGAGACTCTCCCTAGCATGTTGTGGGCTCTGTTGGAAACTTTTGGATACACCCAGCCTCCGGTGTACTTTGACCAGCGCACCAGGTTTTTGGAGTCCTCCTTCACCAGATGAAGGTGGAGATTGCTGACCACCCTCGCGAGGGGACGGGGACTCCGGACTACCAGTTATTCGCCAAGGTGCCGCACGAGGGCCGAGCCAAGCTGGCTCAGCACGTGATGGCTGAGTTTGCGGACTCCAACAAGGACGCTTTGGCGGGCACACCTTTTGAGCTAATTCCGACGCTCGACTACCACGACGAGGTGACCGAGCGACGCCTCAGGAGGATCTCTCGCACTGAGCAGGGCTACAGTTGCGTGGCCCGCTACGCTCGTGAGATGTATTGCGTGCACCGAGATACGGACGTGATGGCAGCACGCTCCGGGACCGTGTTACCCAGCTGGCCACGGACTACCGCACGCTGAATGCGCATATGACTACTCTCGCTCAGGCTCACTTCAGCGCTGTCCAGAGCTTGCTGAGCAAGACCCAGGAGGCTGTGAGAGTCACGGACGAGCGTGACGACTTTGTCGTGAGAGGGATGCCCTGTTGGTTCAGCGTAACCTCCTGCGGGAGGAGCGAGATGAGCTCCGGTAGGAGAGTGACGACCGAACCTATGAGCGCGAGGAGGCACGCCAGCAGTTGGCGGGCCCGCAACGCGCAAGTGGCTCAGCATGAGCATTATATCCACCACCTCCAGAGTAACTTGCTGGTCTCTCAGCAGATGGCGGAGGAGCAGCATCACAACATTCAGGCGTTGGAGGAGCAGGTCGCGCAGTTGCAGCAGCAGTTGCAGGCTGTCCTGGAACCTCCCCTGCCACACGAGGACGCGTCTGACGTCGAGGACCCGTAGGCGTGTCCCATCCTGTCGTGATGGTAGTAGGTGTAGGTTGACTAGTAGCTAGCAGCCGTGATTATTTTGATGCTCGATAGCTAGACTAAATCGAGTAGTAGTATGGAGGTGTAATTGTATTTGTATGGCTTGTCGATGATGGATGTAGGTACTATGGATATTATGGAAATGTGGCATCTTCATGCTAGATTGTGAAATTTGCGTTGCATTTTATTTCCATATGAGGCAGTCTTTTAAAATGTTCATACTATACTAGCGAGCCATTTATTGACTGTTGAGAATGTTGTTTCCTTACAGATGGCTGTAAACGTTGAGGTTTTGGACAATGGGTGGATGTGGTCCGACTGCTCGCACCGCAGTGGCCTATCTGCGATGCTCTAGCAGGTCATGCAGACGTTGGGATACACCGAGCCCCCGGCTTACGTAGGGAAGGAGTTTGCGTATTGAGGCCAGTTAGCTTGCACCATGCACGTGGTGGTGCCGGACAAGGTGACCCACCCACCTCAGGAGTCGTGGATGGCGACCACGACGGGTCTCGCGATCCACAGCGCGTGGGACCGGGCAGCGTTGGAGGCTCTCACCAGGCTTTGTGAGCTTCACGCTCCCGACTTAGTAGGGGCACACGTACCTGTACTTGCTGGTTGGTGACCCCTACGATAACCGTTGGAGACGTCGCATGGCAGTGTTGTGCGACCACACTGCGCTTCACTTCAACCCCATGCTGGCGCAAAACATCTGCACGAGTATCGTGACCGGGAGGTGAACATTCTCATGGAGGCCATGCGAGGTAACGGCGCCAGTGTCGTTCAGAGGGACCGGCAGGTCACCTCGCTCACCACGGAGAACGCGACACTTCGTGAGCAGCTCTAGCAGCAGCAGGCCCTCGTGGCGAACTTACAGCAGGAGGTGCAGACGATCGCTCAGGCCCGGGACGAGGCTGCTGCAACGCGAGACGCAGCCGACACCCGTTACCTTCGTTTCCTCATCGCGTATGACCCACGTGGACCTGGTCCCCATGTGACCATGTTTCTCCGTCAGGGAGAGCAGCTTGAGGACCCTGACGATGTAGAGGAGGATTGAGCGGCACAGCAGTGCGCGTTGTAGGGATTGTCGTTGACTCACCTACTTGTATCTTATTTTATCTTGTGATGTAATCGAAACTTGTAGTATCTAGATCGTACCATACTGTGGTGTTAGTAACTTATATACTAAACTATGGTGATACGTTGGAACTCTGTTAATGCAGTGTGATGTGTGGGATGATGATGCTTCTCATTCTATAATTTTTGCACTGCCTTGATTTACTGTTGTTGTTTTTAATTTATGTTGTGCGCCTATTTACTCTCATGTTAAATTATTTTCTGCAAGTCGATTGAATTAATGGGTTTCACAATTTTTTGCTTGACAGAATAGTGAGAACCCGCAACACCAATGATGCTCATGGTGATGGGCCCGAGAGCTCGGTCCAGGGTGTTAGGAACAACGCACCACCACCGCCGCCGCCACCTATCCCTAATCCCATGCACATGATGGCTCAGTTCCTTGCGGCGATGCGGGACAACCAGCAGTAGCAGAATGAGTTTCTGCGGGAGCTACGTCAACAGGCACCCGCCGGGGATGGCAACCGCGCGCATCGGAACCGTGATGCGGCACCGCGGGAGGCCACGTACCAGGAGTTCCTGGGCACCCAGCCCCCGAGGTACGACGGCTCCGGAGAGCCGATGAGGGCAGAGGACTTCATCCGCCTCATCAAGTCCAAGTTTGGACTGCTCCACTGCACCGACGTGCAGAAGACGCTCTTTGCTGCGCAGCAGTTGGAGGGCGTCGCCGGCGCTTGGTGGGCTACCCACCTAGCCACTCCGGACGCCGGCACGCAGACCACCCGGGAGGACTTCAAGAGGGTCTTCCGCGCTTACTTCATACCTGCAGGTGTGATGCGCTGGAAGGCTAGGGAGTTCATGGCTCTCACCCGGGGAGCCGCAGTGTACACGAGTACACCCAGCAGTTCAACCGACTCGTGCTCTATGCCCCCGAGCTGGTGGACTCGGATCAGAAGCGCAAGGACCGCTTCATGGAGGGACTCAGCGCCGAGTTGCAGGACTGCCTTACCCTCAACATGGGGGTAGCTTCTCGGAGTTTGTGCATCCTCGCCGAGGAAGGCTGCCGCAGGGTCCAAGCGGAGAAGAAGAGATCCGCAAGTGCTACGAGGGCCACCCAACCCGCCCCGGCTAAGTATCGCATGATCTACACTAACCCCTCCGGACAGCGCTACCGCTCTCAGCCTATGGTGGCGCCGCGCCGGTCGGCACCCCCACAGAGGCCCCCACAGCAGCAGAGGCCCCCGCAGCAGCAGCAGACGGGACAGCGTGCTCCAGCACCTCGCCCTGCTCAAAATGCTGCAGGGAACCGTCCACCACCACTTGGAGCTCCTTGCTACGGCTGTGGCCGTCCCGGACACTTCGTTAGGGATTGCCCCTATCAGCAGAGGAGCAATGCCTCTAACCGGTAGCGCGGGAACAACAGCTGGGCCCCGGTGAAGACCGGGCGTGTGAACTACACGTCCACCGAGGAGATCCCATACGATGCACCCGTGATGGGTGGTATGTTTTCTGTTTGAGATCACCATGCTCTCATATTATTTGATTCTGGAGCATCACATAACTTCATCAGTAACATGTTTGTGGAGAAGTTTGGGTTATGCCGCAGCACGATGAGATCATCTTACTTGATAAAGTCAGCTAGTGGTCATATCACCACTAGAGATGAGGTTAGATGGGCACCGGTCACCTTACAGACTAAGGTATACCTCATAGATTGCATCATCCTTCCAGGCAGCAATATTAATGTGATATTGGGCATGATGTGGATGAAATACCACAAGGCAGTATTGGACATAGATGTTTTCATTTATTTTTTTTATTGTTAAAAAAGTAAATAGCCACGGTTCACTTTGTCAACAGTGGCTATAGTGGTGTCCTATAGCCACGGTTAGATTAGTGAACCGTGGCTATAATATGCCACTATAGCCACGGTTAGGTTAGTGAACCGTGGATATAGTATGCTACTATAGTCACGGTTGACATAGTGAACCGTGGCTATAGTAAACTACTATAGCCACGGTTGACCTGTTTTCCGAGGCTACAGGTAAATTTTTGTAGTCTCGGAAACATATCCACGGTTGGGGCTAACCGCGGCTGTAGAGCCCCCTATAGTGCTGATATGGCATGCTACAAGTATCAATAATTACTATGTCCCTAAGAATTCAGATTAAATCAAAGACGTAACATTTTTTATTGCACATGTAATTATTCAACACAAGAAACACGCTGTATCGCACAAACGGTTTCCTCTTATTCATACAGGGGTCATTTGTGCAGTGTCAAACGACCTTAGCCAACCATGGGAACCTTGGCCACAGTGTCGACCCAGATTCGGACGCGGTTTTCGTCGAACTCCTGGGTGACCATTGTGCCGATGGTGACAGCCTCCACCCTGAGGTCCGGCCGCTCCGCCTTGATCTTCTCCTTGGCCTCCTTGATGGTTCGCCCAACCAGCTCAGGCCACTCCGTCTTGGGAGCGGCATCGCACGAAGCCTTGCCCTCCGCTGATGAGCTCATGGTGTCTTGTCCCTACGGATTCAAGTGCAACACCGTACCTGCAGTACCATATATATCTCTGATTAAAGATGTAAAACAGGTATGCACAAATGGGCTTAAATGAAACTGGAACTTGGATGCATGTTTTTTTATATATAAATGTTGGAGCCGACTAACCAGCTACCAGTAGCTACTGGTTTAGGACAAATAGGAAGCTGAACTAAAGAGAAGAACTGGAGTGCTTACCCCGGTTGTTAGCACTTCGACGGCGACGGTCGTTGCTTCTTTTGCGTTTTGATTGGCGTGGCTTGTGTCCTTGTATGTGAGTGTTGAACCTTATTTATAGGCCTTGCTGATTAAGCAACACGCATCCATATTCAAAGCCGTGCGTGAACACGGGACCAGGTTCACGCATCTGTACGGGCGAACATTATGGTGTCATATAAGGCACCTCCTATTGTCAACATTTTGGACCGGTCAACTCTGAAGAACGACACGCGAACGCGACCACGTGGATCCATATAGAAAACTGTAGTGGAGAACTACATAGAAATTGAAAACTGTATGGTGCTAATTTATAAACAAGTTGCTTTCAGATATAAATGAGTACATGTATCTCCATTCTATCTTCTAAAATGGCAGTGTTTGGTTGGCTTGACATTGTTGAAATTCACAAGATTGTTTCATGGCACAGGATTTTCCTTTGTCTTCTTACTCTTTTCAGTAAATTTCACAAAACTACAGGTTTAAAGAAGTGTATCACAAAACTACATATTAACAATTGTTATCGCAAAACTACAGATTTAGTGTCTATGTAAATCGCAAAACTACAGATTTACAAAGTTTAAATATGTAGTTTTGTGATAAATTGACTCCTTAAATCCGAAGTTTTGTGATGCGTTTTTTTGTTAAATCTGTAGTTTTGTGGTACAAAAGGTGCACTATATCTGTAGTTTTATGATACATCTTTTCAAACTTGTAGTTTGGTGATAGTTTTGTTATAAAACATGTAGTTTTGTGAAATTTACTCTTTTCTTTTTGAGGAATCATTTGCACCAAAAGGATAATAGATGATAACAGAACGCATCGCCAATGTCATAGGTGGATTAGGTGTTAACTTATATATCCCAACCTGATATATTGCATTGGACATGGTAATGCAAAATTACCAGTCGAAAGAGTTTACAAACAGCAGGGCGTATTAGGCAATTGGGGGAGAAAATGAATTACACCATATCGTTGTGATACATTCATGTCATCATGTGGTAGTCTATACTGCCATAGGGGAGCATCGGACGACAAGCAGCTAGTAGGTGGTGGAGAGATGGTTGTTCTTCGCCGAAGACCAGACCATGCCGGTGCTTCCAAATGTTTGAGCAGCAAAACAATATGAATACGCTATAGTGTGATGAAGGCACGTGGACTGGGCGTGGCAGAGACCACAAGTTTTTTACTGTGGTGGTGTGAGCCACTGGGATGCCGATGGTTGTCCAGAAATTCGATGAGAAGGTGCACAAAGGAGTGGAGGTTGGTCTACTTCAGCCACTACGGAACAATGAAATCAAGCATCGGGCTTCCCTGTACGCTGACGATGTAATCCTCTTCCTCAACCCGGTTGAGCACAAACTGCTGGCAATTCGTGCAATATTGGTCTCTTTCGCGGGGGCTTCAGGCCTAGCAACCAATCTGAGCAAATGTGCCATCACGCCAATCAGATGCTCTCCAGACGAAATCGACCTTGCCACATCCATTCTGCCGTGCCAGGTGGTGCACTTCCCATGCAGGTACCTAGGTCTACCCCTGTCGGTGAAGCGCATCCCCAAGGCCTCCATCCAGCCTTTAATTGACAAGGTAGCAAGACGCATACCAACCTGGAAGGGTAACCTCCTTCACCCAAGTGGACGCTGTGAGCTTGTCAAGTCGGTCCTCATGGCATTTCCTATATACATGGCAATGGCAATTGCCCTCCCAGGCTGGGCCATTGATCACATCAAAGGCTGTGCCGCTCCTTCCTCTGGACAGGCACAGACATGTCCCATGGCTCGCAGTGTCGTGTTGCTTGGGACACAGTGTGTCAACCCAAGAAATACGGTGGCCTCGGCATCCCCAACCTGAAGCTCCTGGGCTATGCACTGCGTACGCGTTGGATATGGCAGCAAGTCATGGAGCAGCCATGCTGGAGCAACTTGACGGTGCCGGCGGAGAAACAGGTTCAAAAATTATTCCAAGACTGCACTATAATCCTTCTGGGTAACAGAACCAGCGCTCGGTTTTGGACGGACAAGTGGCTCAACGGGGCAGCGATCTGTGATAAATTCCCAGCTTTAAGCCATGCAATTGATCGCCGTGCACAGTGCAAAAGAACAGTAGCAGAAGGGCTAACTGACAGGCTCTGGATTCGGGACATCACCGGAGCTCTTTCAGCTAGAGCGCTCTGGGAATACCTGCACCTCAGTGACGAGCTGGAAAACATCACCCTGCAGCCGACCTCCCATGACCGATGGATCTGGACTAAAGATGCGGCGGGGCGCTACACAACCCAGTCAGCCTACTTAAGCTACTTTGGCAACAGAAGGCAGAACCGGTATGCTAGGACCCTCTGGAAAACCTGGGCACCTCCGCGTATTCGTCACCATGCCTGCCTCGCCTTGCACGGGCGTTTATGGACTGCAGACCGGAGGCGTAGACGCAACCTAGAGTCTCACATTCAATGTCCGCTCTGCGGCCTTGAAGAGGAAGACCACCAACATCTCCTGTGGCGCTGCCCCTTCACGCGCCAGGTATGGCACGAGCTCTCTATGCTCCTTAACTTCCCAGGACAGCCGCCGGCCGGAACCTGGCAAGTTGGTTGGCAGCGATGGCGCAAAGTTTTTCCCCGTCAACGGCGTCGAGGTTTCGACTCCCTCTTCGTACTGGTGCTGTGGCTCGTTTGGAAAGAAAGGAACGGCAGAGTCTTCGAGGGGGAGCTGTGCACAGTCCAAGCGGTGGCCGCACGATGTAGGGAGGAAGCGAAACTCTGGATCCTGGCGGGTGCTGAGAAGTTGCAGGGGCTACTTGACAACTCAGACCATGACCCAGCGCCGCAACCCGATCCGACGGTAGCTCACGCATCTATCTTGTAATCTTTTCATGATGTAAAACCTGCTTTCGGCCGGGCAATTCTGGTCGGGCAAACCCCTGTATTGGACGCAGTGCCTCTTTGCACTCCTCTCTTCTTCTATAAAATCTGACACGCAAAGCTTTTGCGTGTTCGCAAAAAGAAGGGGCACCTGAAGATGAGATGGCCAGGTGTTTCTGCTTCAAATTTGCATACCTTGCAAGTGCACTATAACAAAACTAAACTATAGCCACGCCACCTAAAATCAAGTAGCCACGGTAAGAAAAATTGACGTGTCGGCTTCAACCACGTCGTTTCATTTCAGGTTTGTCTTGCACTGAATACGGTCCTGAACTAGAAGCCAAGCAAAGAACTGAACTTTGGGTGGCGCCTTGTTTCGTTCCAGACGAATTTGAAGAATTCTTCACAATGGTCTGCTGTGCCAACAAATGGAATGGTATAGCGCGCTCCAGCACTTAGTTTCCCATCAGCTGTAGCATACACACAATCTCTGACATCGTCATTTGTGTTGAGCTCGACTTTGCTAGTTCCGTTTCTACTGCAGCAAATTCTGACAAAGCAACACATTATTTTTTACGAACCAGCAGATAATCATGAACAGAGACATCTGGTTACCATAGATTTGTGCTTTGTTGATTCATCCCGCATGGGTAAATTAGACGCAACACATTATTTTTTACGAATCACTGCCCACTGGTTTCTTAAGGACTTCTTTATAGTCCTTTTGGACCAGCTTTACTAATAAATAAGTGTGACAATAGATTAAATAAGGTGTTTTAGTAATTGTAAAATATCCTTGTTGTGTCGTAAACCGAGTCTAGCTCAATTGGTTAGGTTCCTTTCGGTGGAACCAATCCCAGGTTTGACACGGATGCCATATTTATGGCTAATCATTCCTTAAGTGGTAGGCAACGTCAGTGTCGACACTAAGATGTCTATGGTGACTTCGTGAATCTCAAGATTAGCCAGGGATAAAATGCTTATATAATTTGTAATAATAAATGACAACTCACATGCATATACTCGCACATCATACAATATGCAACCTAATGAATGCATGATTACATTTTTATTACTCCTTGATCCATTAAATCGGTAGGAATATATGGATGATCCCTAGCTGGGCTATACTTCATCAACCAATCTTTGGAATCTCGACAACGGTGTCGACCCAGAGACGAACACGATTCGGATCGAACGTACCAAGGACTATGGTGCCTACTGGGACTGCCATGACATTGAGGTCTGGCCGGTCTGTGTTGATCTTGTCCGTAGCCTCCTTAATGGTGCAGCCCACAAGCTCCGGCCACTCAGTCTTTGGAGCATCACATGCGTTGTTCTTAGCAGGTGAGCTCATCTTCACAATATCTGAAAACACAATGCCTGCATTGGAAGTCTAAATAATAAGCAGTGTCTCTTATGACCTAGCAGGATCAAAGAATAATAGCATGACAAACATAGTATATGGTTGATGCATCTTTTGCCAAGTGCACAAAGAAAATGAGAAAAGCTACTAACCTGGAAATGTAAAAGCTTTGGTTGATGATGCTTTTGCTTGTGTGCGTTTGATGAATAAATACGGTGGTGGATGTTCGTTTTTATAGGCAATCCTATAGCTATGATTCAGCAGCACGTGTGTTCAAAGGCATATCCACACACGCAACAGGGAAAGTTCATGCATGCATCCTACCAAATCCTATCATGTTATGTATTGTCACTGTCAACACACATGGGACGGAGAAACTCCACAACAAGGAGCATGTTGATATAAGGATCCGAAGATTAAATTCTAGGAAAACTTTTCTTTCCATAGAGATGATAGTACATATAAAAAGTTAATGAAATTATTATTTTTGGATATAGGAACAAAGTTCCAGCCTCTACAAAACGTACACAGCCATCCAATTATTACAAGAGTTGAGCTATCATTACTGCGATAACTTTTATATAAAATGAAGTTATATATGGTATATGCATAACTTTTAACACATTTAATTAGGTGTAACTTGTGCAAACTGCACAGCTGGTTTTGTTCTTTTTGCAGTGAAAGGTGCTCATATAGGTTAGAATCCCAAATTTGATCTGGGTGTAGTATTTATAACCAATTATGTTCCTTAGCTACCATTCTCTTTTCCATTTGAGATGTCAATCGATCAATATCTTGTCTTGCAAAGAAATATATTTTAGTTTATCCTATCCCTATTTTTATCTTAGCTTAAATTTTGAAATTAGCACCTTCATTTTCAATTGAGATAACTTGTAAACGGTAAAACTAACTACTTCCCTTTCAGGATGCCTCCTCGGCTGTTCCATAGGCTCTTGTGGCTCCATTATGGCCATGTCTCATTCATCTTATCCTCTTAGAAATTATAAACCATGCAACGAAGCCACGGACCACCTTCTCTAGAAGGATTCAAAAGTACTATGAAGATAGGTGTGCTCCGCCGCACCCATTAATCTTTAGCATTTAGGGGAAAACAAATTGTTGTTTCTATAGTGTACTCCCTCTGTTCATATTTACATGTCATTCTAGCATTCCTTACTTTTCTCCAATTACATGTCATTCTCACTTCTCAATATACCTTTCCTTCTTCCCCATGCAATATTTCCTCTTCCCACTACACCCCTACCTCCATCTCTCTCCTCCTCGTTTTCAGTGCATCCACCTTTTTTACCTCTCCTTAATTCTCGTGTTTAACTCTAAAACGGCATGTAATAATGAACAGAGGGAGTATGTGTTAATTGAATCTGGATATTTTTTCTGCAAAATAGAACAAAGGTCAAAATATTGTTAACCTAGTGAAATCAAGCCGAATTAACTAATTAGGCGGGTCATCTACCAAAAAAAGTTGGCTCAATTGGGGGCGGACCCTATATAAGGGTCGAAACCCTAGCCGCCCCCACCCCTAGCCGCCTCCTCCCTCCCGCACCGCACGGCAAAACTGCCCCTCCCTCTCAACATCTATGATGTAACTCTACAAATGATACTTCAGTATATGTGCACCATCAACCTTTGACCGTTAACACTGTAAACATGGGGGTGGTTAATTCTTCCCTGAAATCATGCATGCCTTTTCTAGGATTTTTAATATGCTATCAGACTTGAAATATAGTGTTGAACTTTCAAATATAAACTGACAACATATTTATACTACTGAAACTCTTAAAGCTTAGTATTATCTATTGTCATGATTATGCTTAGGATCATGCATGCAACAGCAAGAGAATAACAGGAACTTTTACACTCCAAATGCATTAAATATATTAAGAATTAAAATAAAAATAATCTGCATGCATGGATGCCCTGCATATCGCGTCAGAAGATTGGAAAGGATGACCTGCCCAGGAAAGAAACTTAAAACAATGAATATTGTGAAGCATCTAGGAAGCAGTAGACCATGAGTGTGAACAATGTGGAGAAAAGAGGTCAGCTACCCCAATTCTTTTTTATTAAGTACTACCTCTGTCCCATTGAAAATGTCGTTCTCGCTTCCAAAGAAGTCAAATATTTTTACTTTGACCAAAGATATATAAAAATTATAAATATTTATTGAATATAATTAGTATCATTAGATAGATAATGGAATCTACTTTCACAATCTACTTATTTATAGATACAAATATTAGTAACATTTTCTACAAATCTAGTCAAAGTTTAGAAACTTTGACTCGGCACGGATATCATAGCGACACTTTCAATAGGACGGAAGGAGTACCATCTACCATAGATAAAAAAAGGCTTAGAAACTATCGGAAAACCGAATTCCCGATGGAAAAAATAACAAATTGGTAGCAAAATCTTTCACATAAGCAAACATCCAGGGCATAGGCCCACTTTTCATTCAAAAAGAAAATGTGCAGGCCCATTATTGAACTAGACGCAACACACTCAGTTTTTCTACAAATCTAGTCAAAGTTTAGAAACTTTGACTGGCACTGGATATCATAGCGACACTTTCAATGGGACGGAAGGAGTACCATCTACCATAGATAAAAAAAGGCTTAGAAACTATCGGAAAACCGAATTCCCGATGGAAAAAATAACAAATTGGTAGCAAAATCTTTCACATAAGCAAACATCCAGGGCATAGGCCCACTTTTCATTCAAAAAGAAAATGTGCAGGCCCATTATTGAACTAGACGCAACACACTCAGTCTAGCCCATACCTCTTCATTACAAGTTCCGCTCCCTTCTTCCTTCCACACAGCATCACAAACTTCCGCCGTTGACAAGCCCCGGGGGCTTGGGCTAGTGCAGGGAGAGGGGAAGAGGATAGGCAGGAAATGAGAAATTTGAAGAATTCCTAGGCTTTTCCGCATTTGAGTAGGCTTGGAATCAAAGTCCCAATATCACACATTGGAGTCCCTGGTCCGCAACGTAGTTTTTTTTTCACGGGCTAAATTCAGGGGTGACACCAAAGCAACAACCACAACGAAATTATTAAGGACACAATAAGCATACTCTTCGAGTTCAAAATTTGCACATTTCATGGATTACGTGCTCTTAATTTTTGACTTGCATAGATCAACTCACTTGCTTTCCTAGGCACTCATCATGGTCCTTTAATTTGCTAGATCGAATCAAATAAACCCACAGATCGACACTCAGAAAGGCAAAGGCTAAAACGTTGCCGGCATGACAGCGATTACAAACTCAATCTGGAGAACTCTAATGGTATGGTATTCAAAGGGACTAACACTATAGCAAAAACTCACTATAGCCACGGTTGGGGGCTCTACAGCCACGGTCAGCCCCAACAATGGCTATGTTTCCGAGACTACAGAAAACCATCCGTAGCCTCGGAAAACAGAACACCCGTGGCTATAGTACGCAACTATAGCCACGGTTCACTATGTCAACCGTGGCTATAGTGGCGTACTATAGCAACGGTTGACATAGTCAACCGTGGCTATAAAAGGTCACTATAGCCACGGTTCGCCATGTAGACCGTGGCTATAGTATTAACAACCGTGGTTATAGTGGACACCACTATAGCCACGGTTGCCAAAGTGAACCGTGGCTATTTACTTTTTTAACAATAAAAAAATAAATATGCATTAGAAATAATAAATTACAATTAACATAACATTAACCATAATTACATCACATTAACATTAAAGTATTACATCACATTAATATTTACAAATATTTACAAAATCCATCAAAGGTTTAATAATGTGAACATGACAATGTTTTTTCAAACTAAGTCTACACTATACGAATCTTCAACAACATCGGGCTCGTACGGTCGTTTCGAGCCGCACCACTCGAAAAGTGTCCGATGCTCCTTCGTCACTTCACTTTGGTCGTCAAAGAACCGACCACGAGGATTGATGACCTCCCTAAGCAAGAAACGGCACATCCTAACGATAATGTAGTACATGTCGTTTGTACTTAGATGCTTTCGCACCGTTGAGAATCCTGTCTTGGAGATTTCATTCAATATCTTTTTGTCCGTTATCATTGCCTTTTCTAGACTTTTTGTTCGTTGTCAATAAATACATAAAAGTTGGTACATGATAGATAAAAAAACAGAAAGAATGTAAATTAAACAGATGCAATCTTAGCGTACCTCCTCGGTGGTCTCATGGGTGATGACATTCAAGTAGGATGCAGCGGAGCTCGAATACGCACATGCGTAGTATCCACGAGTGCACACTATCTTTTACTTGCTTAATGCACTGTTAAATAGAGTGAAGTAAAAAATATCACTCTATTTCAATGATAGCAGTATAAAAGAAAATAGATGTGACGTGTGTCTTACCGGAAATTTATGACGAAAGTATATTTATTTCCGAATTCTATAACGTGCCACCTTCGGGTTCTTTACGTAGTTCAAATAAGCACTACAGTATTGAGAAAAGGGTATTATTGCATGAAATTATCGCTATTTAATTGTACGTCTGTACTTACCAATTTATAACGCTCACGATATCTACGTAGCGATTGGAGTCGTAGTCAAGTCTATCCAAGGCTAATAGATATCCAATTTTTGGCATGATCAGGAAACAAATCCAAAGACCACTGCAACAAAAGATCGTATTCGTTAGTATGTCATCTATCTTTACGATCGACGAGAGGAATGTAGTGGTCGAACTTACTCGAAGTGGTAAGGCGCGTAAATGGCGTGACAATCCTGCCATTCCCTGAAGCACCTGTAAATATAACCTGCAGCTTGACTCCTAGATTTTGTCCTCATGATGTCCTTCAGTTCTTGTAACTCTTGTGGTGTCTTATCCTTATATATCTTGTCTTTCTCATTTATCCAGGGGTTGATCGCACTTTGATTGATCAAGCTCGGATTGAGATACCCAACCTTCCAATCGGGTCTGTCGTATCTCTTCTTTTGAAATGCTGAATTCAAGCTACATTAAAAGCAAAAGAGAGTATGTAACATGTACTGCAAAAAGTATGAGACAAGAAAAAGATGGATGGAGGCACTTACATGCACCACAAGGTTACGAAGGTCGTGTCCATCTTGCCGAGGCGAAACATAGTGTGGATATCATTGAAATATAGTCCAAGGACCGAATCACCGGTATCGTTGAACACGTCCCTCGGAAGCTTACAGGTGATCACATCCACTCCTTCTTTCGCTGCCGCTACGTACCAGTCATGCAGCTTCCACATCTCCCACGGTAGGTTTGACAACATGTTTTTAGATACGAGGGGTTTGCCAAAGATGAAATTTGGGAAGTCATCATTCTCGTCACGACCCTCAAATATGTCATCATCGTAATGTACCAATTGACGAGGTTCCGTGATTGGCTGCACGGGTCCCTTCCTCATTCGCTCCAAGTATTTCATGACATGTTCAGGTTGCGGCTTTGACGGATCCACCCCCGCGAGCGTAATCATCTTAGGAATTACAGGAGTAAACTCTTTCCGAAGAGGCACGATAAACCGAGGCTCTTCATCCAAGGCTAGGGTTTCACCTTCCGGCTCGACAGAGGAGATACATTGCCCTTCCGGCTCGACAAGGGGCACTATTTGTTGCTGAGGGTCCTCATAGCCGTGTACTTGTGGCGGTTTCTTGCTGCGGGCTATCCGCGAGTATAGGACTCATAACCGCTTCATGTCCTTGTTCATCTTGTTCCTTAGCGGCTGAAGCAGCACCCGATAAAGGAGACGGTTCTCCTGCTCCAGCTTCATCCCCCGTGAATTGTTGACTCTCATGAACCGATTCGTGTCCGGACAAGGGGGAGGGAAAACTCGTGGTTCCGAGAGCACAACCTCACGACGTTTCCACATGATGAACGAACCGATAGCATCATGTAGACTTATAATCCCCGCGTAAGGTATGGGGCACTCGATCTCGTGATCCTCACATCCTTGGTTGACCTCCTCGACGGTAACACGGACGTACCCGGGTGGAATATCCATGTTGTGGAGTGTTCGTCCCGGAAGTGCTCTACCGGTTGCAACCTTCATGGTCTTTCCCTTGTAACCAAACGGCACATGCAGCTCACAAGGACATTCTTGCGTTATCACTTCCCCTTCTAACGGGGAGGTAAAGCTAGGCGAAGTGGTTGGGACAGTAGGAGTCATACTGGGGATACTTCCACTTCACAGGTCAGCTTGGTACATCTCCATCTGTCTCCTCCACTCTTCCTTGTCCCTCTCCTCCTTATGTTTCTTGTGAAATTTATGTTTTTTGTACAACGAGGCGGAAGAGCTAGAGGAGAAACCCTCTTTCCAAGTTGCCTTGGAGGACACTGCTCGCACCCGTCCGCCATGCTCTTTGATGCCCACAGCAAGAGAGAGTTGGTCTCTATGATACTCGGATTGAATAACACCGGATCGCGTCTACGACTTGATGTCACCCGTCAATTGCTGGATAACTTGCGCCGATTCCGCGTCCATCGGAATAATCTCCCCATTTTCATCCATCTTAGAGTGCGCACGGACCCAATTTTTGGCACGCGGCTCGAGGCCCTCTAGTGGATCAGGCTTCCCTTCAAGCACGGAGCTTTTCTTCCATCGCCTTCCACTCCGCAATCTTTTTCTTGTAGCCGCCGGGGCCCAAGTGTGGCTTGTACTTATTTTTCCTGTTCAGCTCTAACATCTTTGCACTAAGGTCCTTGGCGAGGCCCAGCTGTCTTCTCGCTGAACAAATTCTTCCCGATCCTGTGGACTTATTTGACCATAATCGTCAAAGGGTGTTATGCCACGTTTCACATAACGGCAGTTTAGTCGGGACCTCCATTCTCGAAAGATATGTGACATTACGGTCAGCGTTGCCTTCTTGGCTTTCTCGAGGTCCGCTGGTGGGAAGAGGATGTGTGATCTAACGGCATTCCACATTTCCTCTTTACGCTCTTGAGGAACCAGCTTCCATTCGGTCCAGGTTATTTTGCATTTCTCCCCGACAACAACACCACAACGATTCCGCCATTTTGCATGGACACCCATTGGTTCAACAGGCTCCCAGTCGGCGGGGTCCGAGTGTTGTCACCTCATATGTGCCCTCAGCCTTGTTCGCGGACCGTTTACCCCCACGCTTGCGCTTTCGGAGGACTCATGGGCCGGTATGTTTTCCGTTTGCTCCTCATGAGGTGTGTCTTCGCAAGCCATGGAATGTGTCGCTTGTGCGGCCAAGGCACGACGAACACTTCGTCGAGGAACCTACCATATAAAGAATCATTGAAGCTCGGTAATATGCTAATACGGGAAACTTGAAATATTTAAAGAAAGAATGACATTTCACGTGATACCTCTTCCGAGGGCACGTAATCTGGGTCCTCATTAATACCCCTAGGTTCACGACGCTGGGGGGTGAGGATCCTCCGGTTCTTCCCATTCTCCACTTGATGAGGAGCTTTCATGGTTCATATTCACAACATCCTCCTGTGTATACTGGATCGGGGGCTGTCCGCCATTATAGGATTTGATACCTTTAGCGTAACAATGAAAAGATTTAGTAGCAAATAATTAGAGGAAAGAGTAAAAATAGAGAAAAGATGACAGAAAAGGATTATTTAGCATTGGCATCAGAACATGGATAGCATCGGAATCAAATAGAAGAAGAGGAAGACGAGATAGAAGGACATACAATGTAGAACACTTTCATAAGAAAGGTAGGTGCACACTATGCAATGCATACCACAATTTATACGACCTCGAGGTAAATAGGTCGGGATACTTGGGTATCCTCCGGAAAATCAAATATAATGTGCCATACACATCACAAAGATGATCCGGAGAATACCCAAGCATCCGACCATGTCTACCTAAGGTCGTACGAGTTGCGGTATGTCTTGCATTTTATTGTACCAACCTTCCTAATGAAAGACACCCTACATTCTATATTCTTCTACCCCATCTTCCCGTTCTCCTAAATATGCATATGCTTATCAAGAGTCATCGTCATCTGCCAAAAAGTTAGAATTTTTTTTAAAGACTTAGTTGAAAATATATTTTTCCAAGAAAAGGAGTATATTCCATAGCATCGGAACGGGGAAGAAGAGGATGCAGCTGAGGAGGAGGAACATACAATGTAGAACACTTTCATAAGAAAGACAGGTGCACACTATGCAATGCATACCACAATTTATACGACCTCGGGATAGATAGGTCAGGATACTTGGGTATCCTTTGGAAAATCAAATATAATGTGCCATACATATCACAAAGATAATCCGAAGAATACCCAAGCATCCGACCATGTCTACCCCAGGTCGTACGAGTTGCGGTATGTCTTGTATTTTATTGTACCAACCTTCCTGATGAAAGACACCCTACATTCTATATTGATCCCCCAGCTACCTCTTCTTCTATCAACAATCATCATCTGCCAAAAAGATTGGATCTTTTGCTCTCGGTGCGGGTTGCCGAATCAACGGTCATCCAACGCTATCGTTAAGGTCATCGACTCGTATGTCAACATGTTTCCAACATCCGAGGATGTGGTCCATGCTGCCACACTCATCTCACTTTGCCCGCTTTCATCATCAAGCATGGCTAGACCATAAAAAGAGAGGAAAGAAAAGAGAGGAAGAGAGGAGAAAAGAGAGGAAATAGAGGAAGAAAGGAGAAAGAGAGTGATAGAGAGAGGAAAAGAGAGTAAGAGAGGAAAGAGATAAGAAATCAGCACTGAAAATAAATACTTTGCCTTATAATCCATGTGCTGATTTAGCTAGAGAGAGAGAGAGAGGAAAAGAGAGGAAATAGAGGAGAAAAAAGAGAAAAGAGAGGAGAAAATAGTTTTTATTTGAAAACAATGGTCTAGCCATGAAAGAGAGGAGAAAAGAGAGTAAGAGAGGAAAGAGATGAGAAAACAGGTGGGTAATGTATAATTCAGATAGCCACGATAGATAGGTGGCAAATTTTATACCATCAGTATAGCATGCAGAATATAGCAGGCAGTAGAAGGGCACCGCAACCAACGACAACTAGAGATAATATAGCAGGCAGTGTACAACAGGGATAATATAGCAGGCAAAATAAGCACAAAAAGTGCTTCCAGTTTTAACAGGGAGGGCTCCTTTCAGATAACAGGGTAGCAGCAAGAGCATACGCAGCAAGCAACAAAATATTATACCACTCAAAATAGATTCATGTAAAAAAACATTGATACTCAAATACAAATATAGCAGCGGAAGTAACAGACAAGACATAGGAAATCCAAAGCATATACAATGCAATGCAAACCCAAATTCCCACCTATTTGTGCAAGTGTGTCAATTCTTTATTTATTTTTTTCCAAGGATCTAAAGCCTGCTGTGATACCAATGGTAACATCCTACTTTTGATTATACAATATAATACATAAGGAGAGGTTAGAACTAAACAAGTAACAAAGATAAATAAAAACTCAGAAATAAACATTGTGTTTGATCCAAACAGTTTTCATCATTATTACAAGAATAAAAGTCTCATACAAGAAGAAAGATAAATGCATGTCCGAAACAAAGTGTGAATGTGCATTTTAGCTACTCCTAGTACAGACATGCATGCTTTATTGATCAAGTACCTGGAGAGATGATTGGTGTGACTAAGAAAAATCATACAAGACTAAGAAAGAATTTTGTTCTAACTTCCCTGCCAAGTTCAAGACCAAATAATCATCTATACACGGTCTAACCCAAATTCTGCAAAATTACTGAAAAATTCAGAATGCACCTATAGGTATGCCCAGTGATATCCTATTAATTTTATTAGAATCACAGAATGAGGAACACAGGGCTGATAGGCTAGTTAATGCAAATAGGGAGGTTCTGTATAGGAGATTCAAATGAGATTATAATTCATTAAAATTACTCAAGTAGATTATGTATTTACAAAACTAAACCTAACAAAGATGTGACTGCTACACATAACTTCTCAAAATTATCTTGCAATGAAAACATTTTATAAAACATCAGGAACAAAAATGGTTATGTATACATCAAATATGTTGAAAGAAAACAAATAAGAATGGAACACAAATTTGATAAATATACAAATCATCCAATAATTTATTAGTTAAAGAATGTAGAAAAAACTAGGACACATCCGGATCATAGTACTTCATCATGCGGACATGAATACCCTAACGAGAAGTTCAGAGCACCCTAACATCCGGATAACAGTACCAGAGCGGGCATCAATCATCAATCATCAAGCTCTCACAACAATCATCAATCAATTCATAGCAATGCAGAGCACAAACGAGCTAGCAGTGGAGGGGAGGGGTGGAAGGGGAGAGCGGGCAGGCATACCAGGAAGGGCTCACCATTGGGTGAGCGGGAAAGAGAGGGGGAAGGGGGAAGGCATACCACGAGAGGAGGAGGGCCGTGTCGAGGAGGCCCCGTGTCAAGGCCGGGACAGAGGAGGGTCGGCGCACGAGGAGGAGCTCGGGCGGGCTCGCAGAAGAGCTCGGGCCGGAGGTCCAGCGGGCGCGCGAGGAGGAGCTCACAGCGCAGAGGTCCAGCGGGCGGACGAGGAGGAGCTCGGGCGGCGTAGAGGAGCAGCTCGTGGCGCAGAGGAGGAGCTCGGGCGGCGCAAAGGTCCGAGTGGGCGCACGAGGAAGAGCCCCGACGGGCGTGGCGATGAGCTTGCGGCGGAGAGGAGGAGCTCGGGCGGCGCAAAGGAGGAGCTCAGGCGGCGCACAGGAGGAGCCCCAACGCATGCGGCGAGGAGCTCGCGGGCGGAGAGGAGGACCTCGGGCGGCGGAGAGGAGGGAGCCCCGACGGGCGCCGCGAGGAGCTTGGGCGGCGCAGAGGAGGTGCCCCGACCGGCGCGACGAGGATCACACGGACGAAGAGGAGGAGCTCGAGCGGCGCACAGGAGGAGCCCCGACGAACGCGGCGAGGAGGTCGCGGCGGAGACGGCGAGGCGGCACAAACGGGCAGCCTCCCGGCGTCTTCGTCAACTGCGGCGTCGTGGGTTAGGGTTAGGGTTGGCCACGGACCGACTCCCCCTTTATATATCAACCATTAGCCACGGTTGGTGACGTGGACCGTGGCTATTGGTGCAGGCCACTATAGCCACGGTTGACAAAGACAACCGTGGCTATAGTGGCTTCTATAGCCACGGTTCGAAGGCCGCCAGCCCCGTCACCTACTGTAGCCACGGTTTATTTTCTTTGCCGTGGCTACTTCATTTTGGGTGGCGTGGCTATAGCGAGTTTTTGTTATAGTGTAAATAACTCTAATGATATGGTATTCAATGGGATTACCTCTAATGCTTCATGAAGAAGATGGAAGACCTAGTTTTAAAGATGACTGTCGGCTGTTGGAGACAGTAGTCATGGAAGTTCTTGTGAAATTTGGTTAGAATTTTAGGAACAATATTGAAGCTTCCTCTTTGTTCTTTCACGTATCTAGCTGTTGCAACTTTCAGATTGTTGCTATTTTCCATTTGAAATCTGACTACTAGTACTCGTTTATAATGAACAGTTCTGCTGGAATTAACCTTTCGTTTCATTATCTATAAAAGACTCAATCTCTTGACAAAAATATTTTTTTTGTTCACAATAAGTTACCAGTAATAAAATGTTTGCACAACAAGTAACCCAAGTGGACTGCCTCCAGCCTAGATACTACTTGTGAGAGCACGTGCAGTGTTTTCGTGTGGGAAAACCAAGCTTGAGCGCGCAACACGTGATATGTGCCCTGGTGCGTCAAAAGAATAATTTGATCGGCATTAACGACTCCACGCCAGATACGGCTATTTGCACAATTCTGATTTGGTATGCTACACGTATCAATAATATGGATACGACGACGTACCTCCCTAAGAATTCAGATCAAATCAACGACGTAACATTTTATTGCACATGTAATTATTCAACACAAGCAAACACGCTATATCGCACAAACAGTTTCCTCTTATTCATGCAAAGGGTCATTTGTGCAGTGTCAAACGACCTTAGCCAACCATGGGAACCTTGGCTACAGTGTCGACCCAGACACGGACGCGGTTTTCGTCGACCTCCGTGGTGACTATTGTGCCGACGGTGACAACCTCCACCCTGAGGTCCGGCCGCTCGGCCTTGATCTTCTCCTTGGCCTCCTTGATGGTTCGCCCAACCAGCTCTGGCCACTCCGTCTTGGGAGCGGCATCGCCCGGCGCTTTGCCCTCCGCTGATGAGCTCATCTTGTTTGTCCCTACGAATTCAAATGAAACACCGTACCTGCAGTACCACAGTCTCTAGCTAATTAAAAGATGTAAAACAGGTGTGGACGAACTTCGATGCATGTGTTTTTTTTCAATGTCTATATATAGGACAAATAGCAAGCTAAACTAAAAGGTCGAGAACTTGAGTGCTTTTTTTTTTGAAACAAGAACTTGAGTGCTTACCCGGCCCTGTTGTTAGCACTTCGACGATCGTTGCTTTTCTTTTGTGTTTTGATGGGTGTGGCCTTGTGGGTGTTGGACCTTATTTATACACAGTGCTGATTAGGCAACACGCATGCATATTCAAAGCCGTGCGTGAACACGGGACCAGTTTCACGCATCTGCACGAACCTTATGGTGTCATATGAGAGACCTGTTATTGTCAACATTTTGGACCGGTCAACTCTGAAGAACGATCACGTGGATGCATATAGAAAACTGTAGTGGAGAAACACATGGAAATTGAAGACTATATGGTGCTAATTTATAAACAAGTTGCTTTCAGATATAAATGAGTACATGTATCTCCATTCTATCTTCTAAAATTGCATTGTTTGGTCGGCTTGACATTGTTGAAATTGACAAGATTGTTTCATGGCACGGGATTATCCGTGTCTTCTTTTTCTTTTTTAGGTATCATTTGCTCCAAATGGATAATAGATGATAGCAGAATGCATCGTAGGTGGATCAGGTGTTATCATATATATTTATCAACTTCAAAATGAATTACAAAAACTAAGTGTACAAGGAGTTTAGAAATGATGTACGGAACAAATGTAAAACTACATGTATCAGTACCAAGCAAAATCATGTATCAGATAGTACCATTCAATTGAAAAAAAAGAATAAATGAGGAATAATGGGATGTGAATATATGAGGACCATCAGATATTCACATCCGATTGTTTACATATCTGTCAAATTAACAACTAAAGGTCTGCACGTGATGACACTCTTGTCGTCCTTGAGAAACACAGCCCCAAATATGGCGCGAATGTTGTTATAATGTTTCTTTTTATGACTGTTCGTGACCTACGGGCAGCTTGAAGCATTTTGTTAATTCATACTGTTACTATACATTTGTGCTTTGTTGATTCATCCCAGCATGGGCAAATTAGATGCAACACATTATTTTTGACGAACCACTGCCACTGGTTTCTTAAGGACTTTTTATAGGCCTTTTGGACCAGCTTTACTAATAAGTGTTACAATAGATTAAATAAGGTATTTTAGTAATTCTAAAATATCCTTGTAACCTTGTTTAGTCGTAAACTGAGTCTAGCTCAGATAGTTTGTGGGCATGTTCATTTCCTAGTGCTAAAGTTTTAACACTAAGAAACGAACATGTATGCTAAAAGGTGCTAAAGTTTTAGCACCAAGTGCTAAAAGATGGGTAATCTTTAGCACCAAAATAGGTGCTAAAGTGTGCTAAAGTTGGAGGCCAAGGGCGCTGGCTCCGGCCGGAGCAGCGCGGAGAAGAACTCGTCGTTGCCGCCTCTCAACGAAGGTCATTTTGTAGGAGAGGGACTAAATTTTAACACTGGAAACGAACAGCCAAATGCTAAAGTTTAGCACCTAAAACTTTAGCGGGCTAAAGAAACGAACAGGGCATTAGTTTCCTTGTGGTGGAACCAAGCCACCCAAGTATGAATCCTAGGTTTGACTCCTACGTTTATATTGTATTTAGGCCAGTCTCAATACAAAGTTTCATTTCACTGTTTCCAAGAGTGCCACATCAGATTTGAAGATTTAGTTTGACGTATGAAACGGTTTCTCTCAATACATAGTTTCATCTCACGGTTTCATAGGCAAGTTATAGCATTAATATAATATCTATTTGTTGCACTGAGATTGGTCAAAACGTGTTGGGATGAAACTCTATGCTCTCAATGGGAGTTTTAATGAAGTTTCATACCTATCAAACAAGTGCCAAATGTGTCTCATCCCTATGAAACCCATTTGCCCAGTTTCATATCAATTGCTATGTCACATCACCTATTTTGCTTATGTGGCACCTTATTTAATGCTAATGAAACTCCCACTGAGACTGCCCTTATGGATAATTATTCCTTAAGTGGTAGGCAACGTCTTAGCCAACCTTTTCAGAAGTACTGATAGAGGTAGCGTCTATACTAAGGGTGTGTTCGTTTTCTAGGGTCTAAATTTTATAGCTGTCACATCAAGAAGAATCTTACAATTTAAGAGTACTAAATAAAGTTTAATTATAAAATAAATTACAGGCCCCTAGACTAATTTACGAGACGAATCTAATGAGGTTAATTAAGTCATGATTAGAAGACGATTACTGTAGCATCACTTTAGCAAAACATAAATTAATTAAGTTTATTAGATTCATCTCGAAAATTAGCACCAATCTGTCAATAGGGTTTTATCATTAAATTGATGAAAATATTCTTAAATAGTAAGATTCTCTTTGATGTGACAGTGCTAAATTTTAGAGGGCAGGAAACGAACAGGGCCTAAGTTTCAGGGATAAAACACTACTAATTATGCATTGAAAGCAAAATGGCCATATTACTTTCAATTAATCTTATTGAAACTCCAAACCTCGCTTTTACAATTTGTAATAATAAACGACAAGTCACATGCATATACTCGCACATCATACAACATGCACCCTAACGAACATGATTCCATATTTATTACTGCCTGATCCATTAAATCTGTAGGAATATATGGATGATCCCTGTCTGGGCTATTCTTCATCAGCCAATCTTTGGAATCTCGGCCACGGTGTCGACCCAGAGACGAACACGATTGGGGTCGAACGTAGCAAGGACTATGGTGCCAACTGGGACTGCCTTGACATTAAGGTCTGGCCGGTCTGCGTTGATCTTGTCCGTAGCCTCCTTAATGGTGCAGCCCACAAGCTCTGGCCACTCAGTCATTGGAGCATCACACACGTTGTTCTTAGTAGGTGAGCTCATCTTCACAATATCTAAACACAATGCATGCATATGAAGTCTAAATAAGCAGTGTCTCTTATGGCGTAGCAGGATCAAAGAATAATAGCCTGATAAACATAGTATATGGTTGATGCATCTTTTTCCAAGTCAACAAAGAAAATGAGAAAAAAGTTACTAACCTGGAAATGTAAAAGCTTTGGTTGATGATGTTTTTGCTTGTGTGCGTTTGATGAATAAATATGGTGGTGGATGTTCATTTTTATAGGCAATCCAGATTCAGCAGCACGTGTGTGTTCAAAGGCAGATGAACACACGCAATAGGGAAAGTTCAGGCATCCATCCTACCAAATCTTATCCTGTTATGCATTGTCACTGTCAACACACGTTGGACGCAGAAACTCCACAACAAGGAGCAGGTTGATATATGGATCGGAACATTAAATTTTAGGAAAACTTTTCTTTCCATAGACGATAGCACATATAAAAAGTTGATGAAATTATATAAGGGGATATTGATAACTTTTTTTTTACATTACATTAGGTTTGTAGGTACTCATATAGGTTAGCCAAATTCGATATCGGTGTAGTATTTATAACTAACTATGTTCCTTAGCTATCATTCTCTTTCCCTTTTGAGATGTCAACCGGTCAATGTCTTGTCTTGCAACTGAATTTAAGTTTATTCTATCCCTATTTGTATTTTAGCTTAAATTTTGAAATTAGCATCGTCATTGTAAATGGAGTACAATTGAGATAACTGTAAATGGTAAAACTTACTAGTTCTCTTTCAGGATTCCTCCGCGGCTGTTCCAGAGGCTCTTGTGGACTTGTGGTTCCATTATGGCCAGTCTCATTCATCTTATCCTCTTAGGGATTATAAACTATGCAGCAAGCCATGGACC